>JANAVB010025853.1:0-40535 GCA_029216955.1 Iris pallida
TTTAATTCTTAATTGCTTACACGATCAATAATTATTTAATTGCCAAAATGTTTTGTTCACCTTTTATATTTTATCATGGTTTAGACCCTTTTCACAATTTTATAACATTTATTGTATATTAAAATTTGGAAATGTTTTGCGACCACTTCCACCTTTAGTTTTAGCAAAATAGAATGGACAGTGGTTTCATGGTTGAAGCTCCTGTGTAGTATGACTCGGAGACTGGAAGTTCTTAAAAACACTTAAGCTTTTAGGTTGTGACACCGAATTTAAGATGTAGGATGTGACCCCATAATTTTCTTGTTTTACAATCTCTATAATACTGCTTTCACTGTTGGCTTGCCCTTTTTCACACATAGGTTTCCATGTATAGTTTATTGAAAGTTGAATCATTGCTAGATTGTGAAAAAACAACACATTTGATTTTTATTCTAATTTCTGTTATCAATTATTCTTGCTTATTCCAATTATCAATTATTATTGCTTTGTTATTGACCAGGGAGCCATTGCCCTGAGCTGTATAGGGAAAAAGGTCAAATTAATTCTGTCCAACTTGTCATATGTAATGTTGTATTGGAACAAATGAAAACCTACAATTTTGAAGTAGTAAAGATCTTTAAGAATCTGGTGCTTACATTAAAAGCTGATTTCTTGTTGATCTATCAAGATGAAAAATAATATCTAGTACATCCTCAATGGTGCTTTCATGGTCGCTGCTGCGACCTTGAGACGTCGTTTTGAGATTAAAATGCTTGTGGATATGTAGATGTGAGTGTAGTATGTTCCCCATCACAACAAAGTAAACCTTTTGAGGATATAATATTAATCATTACTTCAGATAACAAAACCTTGACCATCCAATTCCATAAAATGTGAGCAAATAACATTATAGGTTAAGAGAGAAACTCTGCTAAGTTTGGCAACTAATCACAAGCAATTTGTTAGGAATCAAGCTAACTTCCTTCTGGACTATTTGTCTCATTAGTGTACCATAAGCAAAGTTCATTTGTATGCTTTAGCTGTTTTTAAATTAGTGTACCATAATCAAGCTAATTTCCCTGTACTATTTGTCTCATTAGTGTACCATATCAAGCTAATTTTCTTCTGTACTATTTGTCTCATTAGTGTACCATAAGCTAATTTTCTTCTGGCTAACAAGAAACATTATGCTCACTGCAGGTTTTTTCTTTCAGCGTACTCACTGGGAACTTCAACATTTTGCTCTCTGCAGCGTATCACGAGATCTATCATTATTTTGGATAATGTATGCAATGAAAAGATAAACTATTGTTGGCTAATTTTTTGGGATACATTGAATTCATGTATTTTTGTTTACATTATGCTGTTCTAGCTGGAATACAGTACGTTTGTGGAATACAATACGTTTCTCTTTGAATGTGTTATTTGAAGTTATTTTTTCTTCTATTATTGGATATCGTGTTGTGTTGGTAACTTGTTGCTTTTTTATTTCAAGTTCTTTGAATACAAATTCAATGCTCATAAGTTATTGTCAAAGTAAGGTTTTATATCTATGTTAAAAATATATGCAGGAAAAAATATTATTTTTTATGATAAATTAATGTAAAAATATAAATTAGCTTCTGCGACACCAAATTGTGTAGTAGGAAGTGTTATTATACTTGGCTACATTAGCTTCCGCGACATCAATTTGTGTAGTTGAAAGTGTTTTTATATTTGGATACAATAGCTTCTGCGACATTAATTGTGTAGCAGGATGTCTCATTTTTTCCGACATGTGGTATGTTGCCAATGTATAACCTTTCTGCGACACAAATGACACATGTCGCCAAAAGTTCTTTTTATAAAAAAATTACTATATGTCGCCAAAAGTGAGAACTTTCTGCGACATGCAATGTTCGTGTCGCCAAATACTTTCCCAGACGGGGCTACGCCGACACATGTGCGACATAGTAAAATATGTCGCAGAAAAGATTTGGCGACACAAATCCATCTTTCTGCTACATATTGCTTATGTCGCAGAAGTTGCATTTTCTTGTAGTGTCCAACGGTGAATGATCCTCACAACCAGGATACAATGGAGTCCTTGCATTCTCCAGCAACTCCATGAACTGTGCAGCATCGACGTTCGGTGCCTCCTCAGGTGCATCATGAACGAAACTAGGCCCCACAGCGTCGAAAACTATGTTCACGCACCCGTCGTCGTATGCATGATTATCTGAAACAAAATTAGGTCCCGCATGCATATATGGCTCAACATAAGGCTCCGGCTCTGATGCTAAAGACACAAGTTCTCCGTGTGCGGTCCACTGATAGTAATTAGGCGTGAAACCCCTCGAGTACAAATGATATGTCACTTCCACTTCTGGATAATATTTTACGTTATGACATTTCACACACGGACACTTAATTTTGGTACCGTCCATGTACTGAGGGAACGCCTTAGCAAACTGCAGGAACTGCTCTACTCCCGCTATGTATTCATCCCGCACACCACACATATCATCAGGACGACGATTGTACATCCATGAACGATTCCGCAAGTAGTAATTCATATCCATTTGGAAATAATTCTGCAAAGATGGACACACATTATCCAACAGGCAAAGATGGACACACATTATCCAACAGGCACAAATTTGTATATTATGTCTTATTAGGGATACATTAGTAGCGGACAGTTACTAATATCAATGATATGCAATCTAGGTCAAACTAGGTTGTACTAAGTCAAACAAAGTCAAACAAGGTCAACCTAAGTCAACAAAGTCAAACAAGGTCAAAGTAGGTCAAGGGTTGACCTATAGTTGACTTTGTTAACTCTTAGTCCAATCTAAGTCAAATATCATATTTTTAGTCATTACCTACCAAGGTACCGTTTACCTTATCGTTATTGGTATCCCAATACCAATACCTTAAGTTGGTACCCTTTACCTTATCGCTATTGGTACCCTTTACCTTATCGTTATTGGTTAACAGTCAATTCAATTTTAGTTATTCAAGGGAATCAGTTGACACATTCAGTGGATTTATCTCAGGAATAGGAAAACCAATCTCAGTCCTATTTACAGTTTAAGGAAAATAAAATCTACAAGGACTGTTACTCAAATAGACCACCTGTTGACTGATACAAGAATACCTATCATCAAAAGCCCCAAACTCGAGCCACACTCCAAACACTGACCCATTTGTGAAAATAGGACTGAACCTGTGTAGCATGGACTGATGCATGGTAGGTAGGTGACTAGACACTTGATGTTAGGGACTGATACTCAAGTATTTAGTCAAGTGACCTCAGGAACTGAACTCATATTCAATAGGAGACTGAACTAACCAATAAGCAATTTGGGGGCTGAATAATTAATTCAAAACTGATTTAAGGACAGGCTGGACATCTAAGTTGATAACTAATGTCGATGTGCAAGGGTGGAATGAACTAAAAAGGTAATCCTTCAACCAAACAATACCTAATCTATATGTCAGTCATGGGACTGAACAACTGAATACAAGACAAATAATAGGACTGGAACTAAATAAATGCCTGGACTGATATGAAGAGATAATATGGACTGCAATATATATATATAAAATATGAGGAAACAATGCACAAACTGTTCTCAGATTGACACGTATATATATGTGTGTGTGTCATGTGTGTGGTGTGCTAACAGTGTATGTGTACAATAGGGTGTGTGTATATAGGGTAAAGTGTGCCATGTGTGTGTACATAACATGGGCTAGGTGTCTCAATGTGTGTGTGTACATAGGAATCAATAGTGTGAGTGAATTAGCTATTCTCGGTTTTGAGTGAAATGTGAGTGAGCTATAAGAGAAACAGTATACACAAACAGTGTATCAATCTCAGGAAAATCAGTAGATAGCAGTAGTGTGTGTTTATATTCTCAGGTTACACTTATGTGTGTGTGTAGATAGGTGTAAACAGTGCATAATTTCTCGAGAAAATTCAGTGTAATGTGTGTGTGCCAATATGTGAAAACAGTGTATAAAAACTGTTCTCAGTTTTGACAGTCAATGGCATACGAAAACCCAAGAATCCCCAATCAATGTGAACCCTAACTTGCACATTAATTCTCAGAGAAGATATGGGATTAATCATAATGGTTTAATCATTCAAAATCAGTTTAAACAAATGTTAATCTCAGAAAATTAATATATAGTGAACTACGTATCAGAAAATTGGGGATAAACCAAATTCGAAATCCAAATTCAATTAATAGCAAAATCTAATGGTTGGTAATGATATGTGTATGTGTCATAGAGTCACACGTGTCAAGTGTCCACCAAAACAGGATACAATTGTGTCCAAATTATTTTTTAACACACACGAACACAAATGACACAGTGCAGTCTCGTGCACGTGTTCACGCGTGGTTGGTAATGATATATATGTGTGTGTGTGTGTGTGTGTGTGTGTGTGTGTGTGTGTGTGTGTGTGTGTGTGTGTGTGTGTGTCCGTGTCTGTGTGTGTGTGTGCGTGCGTGTCCGTGTCCGTGTGTGTCCGTGTGCGTGTGTGTGTGTCCGTGGAAGAGGAGGAGGAGGAAGGAGAGGAGTTAGGTTAGGGTTTACCTGAGGAAGAGGAGGAGGAGGTCGGATTGGGAGAGGAGGAGCTCGAGGAGGAGGATCTCGAGGAGGAGGAGCTCGCCGGAGGGGGAGGGAGTCGCCGGGGGGGAGGGGGTCGCCGGGGGGGGGGGGGCACTGACAGAGGGGGAGGGAGTCGCCGGGGGGGGGGGTGTGGGGGGGGAATGAAATTTTCGGATTTTCGAGTGAGAATGAGGGGGAAAGAAGGCAGCGGCGTGTCCTAAGTAAAATAACTTAGCGACGTCATGTTTTGACGTCGCTAAACGTCGCAAACTTGGCGACATATACATAAAATTTGTCGCTGAACGTCGCTAATCGGCGATGTAGTACACTCCTGTCGCAGAACGTCGCTAGACAGCGACGTTTTGCGACGTGTTTAAAATGACGTCGCTACTGGCGACGTAATTTCTTGCCGTCGCTACATTACGTCGCTATTTGATGATATTTTAGTAGTGCTTGCATCGATTGTGCTCCCATCATCCTTCCTCTGACCCGCCGCCTCACCGTGGTCCAACCGTCGCCTGTCTCCCAGCCTTCGGCCTCCCCTCGTGGTTTCTCTTGCCCTGGATCCCAGATCGGGAAACCGAGTTCTTGAGAAACCCTAGTTTCTGCCGCCATTATATATATATATATATATATATATATATATATATATATATATATATATATATATATATATATATATATATATATATATATATATATAATTTTCTTATTCGGTTTTCGGTTTTGGACCGAAACCGAAACCCAAAACCGAAACCGAATAAGAAAATTTAGTATTTTCAAAACCGACACCGAACCAATTTTTTTAAAACCGAACCGAATCTCTTATTCAGTTCGATTCGGTTCGATTTTCCGTTCAAAACCGAATAATGCTCACCCCTACTGTTTAGTACAGTTCAGTTGACGACCAGGCCGGCCTTGTGATAAGCCTCACAAGCCATCGGACAATCTTTCTGGTTAGGACAATCTTTTAGGTTCCTAAGTTTTCATCTCTTCATCAATAAAATTTTCGCGCTCTACTCCAATTCCTTTTTGTCAGTTGAACTAGCAATCTCCCGTGTCCATATTTTAAGTTTCTACTGGAAAGATCTCGAGTAGCTAATGAGTCAGAAGTGGAACTCAGAATCCGAGTTCCATGCCGCCGTCAAAATCGAAGATATCTTTTTCTTGAGTTAATATCAGTTTAACATTTTATAGCTTTCAATTTGTTATAATTTTTTTGATATTTTTTTCTGAAAAAAAAAAAAAAGGACAATTAAAATTATGTCGGGCTAGAATAGTCGAACCTCGTGAGCCGAACATGTTGACGACACAGACCGGCTCGACAATTTGTGATTTGTGAAGTCCTGTCCTAGCTTTCCCATCGTTACTGAAATAGTTTATTCTTGTCCTTATCGCTTGCGACGAATTTAGAGACTAGACTTGTTATCACTTTTTTTTTTTTTAATCTCATCCTTCTATATATATGTAGACTTAGGACAGCGACTCTCTTATAGGCACAGCTTTAGGTTTTGTTTTGAGTAAAGCGGTCGAGGATTCGACTGTTGGATTCTTCCGTGCCAGGTACAAAAACCTAGATGCATGCATTTTGTCTGACAACTATCTTCCATATTGCAAATTAAGGGGATAAAATTGCAAGAAAATAACAGGGGCCCTCCACAACCATTCATTATATATACATAATACTACGCTGCTACGTAATCCCCAGTTTGTTATTGCAACATGAATATAGGCTACGTGACGATTTTGCGATCGCGAACTAGATGCATGCACAGTTTGTGATCACGAACTTGACTGTAGGTCCGTTAATAACTGAAGAGCTCAATGTTTGGCTGTTACGTAAATCTGTGATCACATTTGTGATCACAAATCATATTTTATATATATATATATATATATATATATATATATATATATATATATTGAAACAATGGATAATTTTGACGTACTCTTTTAATCACTATATATATATATATAATCAAAATATATATATATATATATATATATATATATATATATATATATATATATATATATATATATATATATATATATATATATATATATATATATAAAAGAGAGAGAGAGAATCATAATTTGAGTCTCATCTTCAATTCGAGTCTATGGCAGATTGTAGTGGAGCATTTGGGATCAAGGTATGAGGTCTCAGTAGTCAGTTGCCCACCTTCTCTAGAAAATACTGACAGAAAAGGACTGGCAATTTGGACTCCCAATAAAAACTAGAAAACTCGAATCACTGGATGTTCATCGTTAGTAATAGCTGGGCGACTTGCCTCGAGTTGATTGTGAGTTAATAGCAAAATATCTTATTATAGAGTAGACTATAGAGTACTCTTAAGGGCCTGTTTGGTTGGATGTAGGTGCATGAAAGTGTGAAAGTGGGAGTTTCATGGGATTGTAACTCATTTGAGTTACAATACATTCCACCTTCCAAAAAGTGTTTGGTTGGCAAACTTTTTGTCCCCCCGCAAGTGGGCACTTACAGTGTAGTTTGTTTGGATGACCACTTGAAAGTGGCGTTGATGGACTTTGTGTGTTTGGTTAGGACATTGCAAGTGATATAATCACCCTCATGAAGAATGGTAAGGTTACCCAAAAATAAAATTTCAACATTTCCAACCGATTTTGGCAGCAGAGAAACGGTTTCACAACCGAAAAAAATTATGAAACATGTTCCCAGCAAATTGACATGTTCGCAGCAAGATGACATGTTCCCAGCAAATTGACATGTTCCCAGCAAATTGCACGATTATATTTTTTCAGCAAATATGATACATGTTCCAAACAAATATGATACATGTTCGCAGCAAGATGACATGTTCCCAGCATATATGATACATGTTCCCAGAAATGAACACATGTTCCCAACATATATGATATGTTCTCAGCAAGTATTCATGTTCCCAGCAAATATGATACATGTTCCTATCAATTATGATACACGTATCCAGCAAATATGATATGTCCAGCAAGTTCCCAGCAATACGACATGTTCCCAGCAAGTATGATACATGTTCCCAGCAAGTATACATGTTCCCAGCAATGGGAAATGTTCCCAGCAATCTGACATGTTCCCAGCAATACGATACAATGAAACAAAATCTTGTTCACAAGGACATTATGGGCTCAGAGTATGAATTCTGAAAATAATTGAAACATGTTCAGGAGAACATAATGGAACAATGAAACAAAATCTTCTTCACAGGAGAACACAATAGCACAATGAATTCTGAAAATAATTGAAGCAAGTATACATGTTCCCAGCAAATATGACATGTTCCCAGCAATATGATACAATGAAACAAAATCTTCTTCACAAGGAATTTATGGGCTCAGAGTATGAAGAATGGAAATAATTAAAACTTGTTCAGGAGAACATTATGGGCTCAGAATGTAGCAAAGTAGGATACATGTTCTCTGCAAATATGATACATGTTCCCTACAAATATGACATAGAAAACCAGCAAGATGACATGTTCCCAGCAAATATGACTTGTTCCCAGCAAATATTTAAATGTTCCCAGCAAATATTACATGTTCCCAGCAATGGGAAATGTTCCCAGCCATATGACATGTTCCCAGCAATATGATACAACGAAACAAGATCTTGTTCACAAGGACATTATGGGCTCAGAGTATGAAATCTGAAAATAATTAAAACTTGTTCAGGAGAACATTATGGGCTCAGAATGTAGCAAATTTTTCTTCGAAAATATCATCATACGAAGAACATATAAAAAATGTAAATTCCTGCGTAACATAAAATTGACACATGTACCATATTTGCTGGGAACATGTCATATTGCTGGGAACATGTACTGTTATTTGTTTCACATTGAAACACAAGTCAGTTTCAGGAAAAATTGAAGTCACCAAGTTATGCATTGTCATCATAGCCCAAAATATCATTATTTGTTTCATAAAGAAACACAAGTCAGCATAGGCCATAAGTAGGAGGTACTAAAACTCATCACAGCCCATATATAAGATTTCAAGAAAGCAAAACTCATCACAGCCCATATATAAGATTTCAAGAAAGCAAAACTCATCACAGCCCATATATAAGATTTCAAGAAAGCAAAACTCATCATTAACCCAAAACTGAAATTAAAGTGCCCAAAACTGAAATCAGTAAAAAAAACTTGATACTGGAGACTGAAAAAAAGTTATTGGCTCAAAGGATTCACCATCCCACTCATCATCGCCAATTTAAAAACTTGGCTACCTCCATCCATCACCAAATTGGTGGGGGAGGCCATCAAGTTTTGGTTCTCATCGTGGGGCAACTTCCTCATTTGTGTTGTCGGGACCGACATAGCATTTTAGACTCAAAGGTTGCACCTTCCTCATCATGGTCTAAAACTAGGCTACAAGTTGGCTACCTCCGTCCATCACCACATTGGTAGGGGAGGCCACCAACTTTAGCTTGTAATTAGGTTGCACCTTCGTAGCTCATTCGAAGACAACTCCTGCACCCAAACAGTACATACCCATTGTCATTACATTGTCATTACATTATAGGTGCAGACAAAAAGAACTTGGGTCTACACAAATAAGTTGGTACTACATAAAAGAGATGCATACTAAAATCGATACAAGTAATGTTAGAAAACCCAAAGTGACAATAATGGCCCATGGGTGGCCATTGCGCACTTCTTCCCCCTTATTTCCACATCGTTCATCCTTGTAATTAGAGTGGAAGTAACCCATTGCCTCCTCATAATCTCGGCACTTGAAATAACAAGCGCCTTTGAACCCATTCACTTGCATGTGACATTCAGGCCAGGTTGTGTACACCCCTGGCTTTCTTCCTTTCAAAACAACGTAGAACGACATGCTACAAAGATATGAAAAGCATAGATGAAGCAGTGAATTAACAAAATGACAGATTTATACAGGAAAAAATAAAATCGATAACAAAATGACAGATTCAGGCCAGGTTGTGTACACCCCTGGTTGTGTACCCATTATCTAGTGATTTTTTCCCCAATTTTTTTTCCATTTTTTACATATGAAATTTTGTCGAATAATGGAAAATTTGACAGATCTATAACAAAATGACAGATTTATACAGGAAAAAATAAAATCGATAAGCCATATGAAATATTAGAATTAATTGATTTTTTCCCCAAATTTTTCGGAGGAAAATGACAGATCCATAAGCCAATATACCCGAATCTAGTGATTTTTTTTCCCATTTTTTTCCCGAGTTGATCTGTCCAATTTCCAATTATTTGCCATATGAAATTTTGTCGAAAAATGAGAAAATTGACAGATCTATAACAAAATGACGGATTTATACAAGAAAAAACTAAATCGACAGATATTGGGGAGGAAAATCACTAGATTCGGGGGAAAATGACAGATCCATAGGCAAATATTAAAAGAAATGGAAGATCTATAAGAAAATTACTAGATCGGAAAAAAAATGGGAAGAAATGAGCAGAAAATTACTAGATCCGGGAAAAAAAATACTAGATTAGGGAGGAAAACCACTAGATCTGCAGAGGACAGCGGAAGAGCGGACCCAACTCCTCGACAGCAACCACTTCTCGGGAGATCAAGAGTCTCTCTCCTCCAGTTCCATGGACTTCAAGCAAAAATGGGGCGGAACTCAAATGGGGGTTTTCGGAGGAGACAGGGACTGCTCCACAGTCCAATCAATGGACTTCAAGTCCATTTACTCGGCCGAACCAAACAATGAAACTCCCTTCAGATCCGGTGAAACCCTCCAAAAGTTCCCACTTTCAGCTCAGTTGGGCCGAACCAAACAGGCCCTAAGAGCAATCACGGAAGCAGAAGTAGGAACTGCTGGAGTGGACTTGGTATAAACTGACAGATATGAAAAAAACCACAAAAAACAAAAATATAAATTTTTGGGGTACATCGTCTTGCCTATGTTTAAGAGCATCTCCAACCCTACTGTGACTTTGGAAAAAAGTTGTTGCCACATAGGAATGACAAGATTTTATTCAAAAGTTCTTCTCCAATACAATTGTCAAGTTAATTGTGAAGCTTATGTGGCAAAATTAAAGAAGACATTGTGAAGTTGATTGTCTTGTTCTAGACAATGCACTTGACAATGTCTTCTCTTCCATGTCATCAATTATGAATAAAAAATATTAGAAAAAAAGAAAGAATATGAGTAGTCTTAAAAGTTGTTTTGGAAGTTGAAAAAAATAATTTTTATTGTCTCCTCAATACTTTTGCATTTGAGAGAGTTTTTCTATCTCATTGTCTTTTGAGATATAATTTTGCCACATAAATAAGACATTGTCTTGTGGCTCATGCCACATTGGAGCCACCTAAGACTCACAACACTTAACAAGACAATAGGATTGGAGATTCTCTAATAATAGGTTAATATAATATTTGTCCGTAGGGAATCTAGGGATATAGTCCACTGGATACACCAGAGATTCTGTGTGAATGAATATGGTTCGAATTCCTTTCTAAATGTTGTTCTTGGGCCCGAAAAAAAAGAACACATAAAAAAAAACGTTAATGTGATATTCCAAATCTTTCAAAATATGACAAAGTGCATCACATGGTTGTTGTTTTAGAGCCAAAAAAAAAAAAAAAAAACATTATTTTACATTCTAATGGACTTACGTGACCAGCCCAAAGAGCACATAATAATGTTAAACCGGATTTTTTTAATAAATTAGATCGGGGTACAATCGAGTTCAAATAAACTTAATTTTTTTACTTATTGATTTGGATTGGTTCATAGTACGTTTGATTTGATTTAATTTTACAACTATAAAGCCTGTCAAAACCAAACCAAAAATTAAATGGTCCAAATCTTTGATGATAAACTTTTTTGAGTTTTTTTTTAAAAACCAAATTTGACGGTTCAATTATGAACCAGTTCGGCCAGTACACCGATTAAATTTCGGTTATGAAAAAAGTCGACGGTTCTTTTAAAAATTTTGGTTTAAGTCAAACATGATTGATTTTTTTGGGCAAAAATTGGTCAGGCACTGTCCAACCAACGGTCTGATCCGATTATGACAACGTTGCTAATAATTTCTCCTAAAATAAATATTTAATGAATATTCAGAGATCGGTGCCATTAATTAATTAGAGCCCGTTAGGTACTTCAAGAATAGCCTAAAACTGTTGGTTTTTATGTGTATTAAATGAATTACAAGATTCTGTAATTTGAAATGTATGGAAGACGGGGGAATCTTACAAGTTGGCGAACAGCGACATAACAACCTCTAAGCCCCCTATACGGAGAAACAAAAGGATCAATGTATGATCAATCTGTTCTTTAGAGCATCTCCAACCCTACTGTGAGTTTAGAAAAAATGGTTGCCACATAGGAATGACAAATTTTCATTCCAAAATTTTTTCTCCAATGCAAATGTAGAATAAAACATGAAGTTGACATGGCAATGACATGGCAAGGAGAATGTGAAGTTGGTTGTCTAGATCTAGACAATGCACTTCAGAGCATCTCCAACCCTATTGTCTAATTTTGTGTTGTGAATCTTAGGTGGCATAGGACACAAGACAATGTCTTGTATAGGTGGCAAGATTATACTCACAAATGACAATGAGTTTAAAAAGCCATCTCCAATGCAAAAGTATTGAGAAGACAATACAAAATAATTTTTTACAACTTCCAAGACAACTTTTACTCTTCTACTTCTTTTTATAAACATTTTTATTCACAAATGATGATGTGGACATAAAGACATTGTGAAGTGCATTGTCTAGATCTAGACAACCAACTTCACATTGTCTTTGCCATGTCATTGCCATGTCAACTCCACACTTGATTTCACATTTGCATTGGAGAGGTACTTTTGGAAAAAATGGTTGTCATTTCTATGTGGCAACAATTTTTTTCAAACTCACAATAGGGTTGGAGATGCTCTCACAATGACTTTGTCTCCACATCATCAAATATGAATAGAAATATTTATAAAAAAGTTGAAGAAGTGGAAGAGTTGCCTAGGAAGTTGGAAAAAATACTTTTTATTGTCTCCTCAATACTTTTGCATTGGAAAGAGTTTTTCTATCTCATTGTCTTTTGAGATATAATTTTGCCACATAAACAAGACATTGTCTTGTGGCTCATGCCACATAGGAGCCACCTAAGACTCACAACACTTAACAAGACAATAGTGTTGGAGATGCTCTTAGACTTTGGACTACATATACTAAACAAAAGCAGAAGATATCCGCTCTTTAGTGCCTTTTATCTTTTTCTTCTCAACGTTGCTAGGTTGTCCACCCACGGAATTGGTCCATGCTGCCTCGCGTCCGCGTGGCAGACAGCCATTAGCTCCATTTTCTGGGATAAGTCTAGGTTAGTTAGAAGCAGGGCTGGTCCTGGGATAAGCCGGACAAGTCTTGGGGCTTGGGCAAGCCCCCCGCTAGGGCACCCCCCTCCTCTCCAGGTTTAGCATGATCCCACTAAAGGTCAAGATTACGGAAGACCACTAGGACCAGCTGACAATAAGAATCAAGGGGCAACCAAAATTAGTTCCAGGATAGGGCAACCTAACCATCCGGGCCGGCCCTGGTTAGAAGGGCCAATGGTTGTCCGTCACGCGGATGCAGGTCAGTCCTACGGACGAATAAAATAGTCTTTTTTTTGTTTTTTTTGTTTTTTGTTTTTTCTTTTTGGACTTAAAAAGTACTTGACAAGTGCTGAAGATATTAATTATAGGACCCAACATGGTAAAATGGATTTGGTTTTGGATTTGGAAATCCAAAATTCAAAACCAAATCCAAATCATGGATTTCCAAATCCAAATCCAAATCAAAACCAACTCCAACCAAACATAGAATTTGGTAAACTAGAATTATGATTAACAATTATGATAATAAAATATTATTTAATAAAATATTAATTAATTAATTAATTAATATTATTCTAATTATAGTTATGATTACTAATTAAATTATTATTATAATTATAAAATAGTTATGATTAAGAAATTATTAATTAAGATTATAATGATGATTATATGCTACTAATAAATTATTAATTAAAATTTAATAATATTAATTATTAAAAATAAATTATTAATACCGACAAAAATTATGATTAATATATTATTAATTGAGATTATAATAAATAGTAACTAATAATTTATAATTAAGATTATAATTAAGACAAAAAATTATTAATTAATATTGTAATTAAATATTATTTATAAATTATTAATTAAAATTATAGTTATGATAAATAAATTATTATAATTACGATAAATAAATTATTATAATCTAGATTATAATTATTATTAATGAATTATTAATTAAGATTACATTATGATTAATAAATTAATCAATTATTAACTAAGATTATGATTATAATTAAAGGTTATAATAATTATGATTAATAAATTATTATAATTAAGATTAATAAAGGTAGAAATTATTATAAAATATTAAACTAAAATTATAAAATTACTAAATTATTAATCAAGATTATAATTATAATTAATAAATTAATAATTAAGACAATAATAATGACTAATTTTAATTAGTTATAAATTAAATATTTTTTAAAATAGTAATTGTAAATAAATTAATATATAAAAGATAACGAATTATTAATTTATTAATTATTATTTATTTTTTATTTATTAATTAGTAATTAATTATGAATTAGTTTTAACTAAATATTTAATATAACAACATAATTATTAAAAAATAACTATTTTTCCCTCCAAAATCCAATTTTCTTTCTTCCAAATCCAAAATTTGGATTTGGTTATACTTTCCATATCTAAATCCATCTCCAACAAAACATAGGATTCTATGGATTTAACTCCAAATCCATAAAATCCTAAAATCTACCTCCAAATACGGTTTATCAAACGGGACCTTAGGCTTAAGATATATTTACTTAAAGTTTTCATCCTTGTTCTCTCTGGTTGGCATGGTCTGGATAATACGCAGCTTTTCCCACCGAAGTGGAGTAGTAAACGTATTTGAAAGAGTCATCAAACCTACCGATTATTATTAAGCTTTTGGAGGAGGCATCCGGCCATGTGCATTGAATTCTTTTAAGCCGGCTTTTGATTCACGGGATGGGATCTGCTTGTTCGCAAAATATACTTCTTTTTTTGATAATCTATAAATAAAATTAAAATAAAATTTGGTATTACCGATCTCTGGGGAAGTCGTATTGAACGCACTATCCTAAGAGTTGATTCAATGTCTATGTGCAGACTGTTCCCGAATGCTCATAGTGGTAAAATTCTCTTGCTACCGGCTTCTCGTCATCGCACACAACTCTGAGAGAATGACCCAACTTAGCCTTTTTGTCTAGAGCACAAAATTGAAGAACAATATCTTTGAGTTGAACAAGAGAGAGAAGGCAGAAATTTTTTTTGTAGAGAGTTTACACCTCAAAAGTCAAGTAAAACAAAGAAGAATAAGACTATATATATAAATAGAACCCCAAAGAAGTAGCCTATTACGGCCTTTGGATCCGGTCATGATTTTTTTCCAATTTAAAGATAAACTGCAACCACACCCCCCCCCCCCCACAAAAAAACAAGTTTTGAAAGAAGAGAAGAAAATGAGTAAAAGATATTTGGACAAATATATACTATGCATACATGAGATTAACTACAGCTTTAAATCTCACTTAGTAATATCTTTATCTGAAGAAGTGCTTGATGGACTATACCTTGAATTAGACTTCTTGAACCAGATTCAAAAAATAACACACATAGTACGGTAAAGATTCTTGGGTCTATCGGGTGGCGCTTTTGATTGGCCATGCGCACTTATTCCATATTCATGGGAGTTGTTTGAGATCGTCCTATTCTATAGTCGCGGCCTTCAAGACCTCTCATATAGGTAAGTTCTCAAGGGTTGGTGATAGGTATCAACCCTGCATATCATGCTTGGACCTATGAAGAGTTAAAACTCATCCTAACCATATCACACCAGAATACTGTCACCATTGGAATGGGATATCATTGTATAACCTCGTACAACCGCTTGGGCATTAGTTTTTGAGAATTCAATCTTAAGGTCAGTGTTCCATATCAGTCACCGATGTGTCCAGCTTGTTTCTACCCATTGAACCGGCTTCTTGGGATCTCCAGTCAGACTCGGTTGGGCTACCACTGCTGGTGTCTTACTTATGGGCTTAACCCCGTTATTCTCAATGATTCTAAGATCAATGTCCTAGACAGATCCTTCGTTAAGTGGTCTACAAGGTTCTTTTCAGACTTTATTATAGTCAAGAACCACATATTTGTCTAATAGGCTCTTTATTGACTTGAAGCGCATTTACAGGTGCCTGTTCATCTTAGCATTCACAGAATCATGCTTTAGTACGTCAATAACAGATCTATTATCACAGTTTATAGAAATAGCAGGAACATGAATATGAGAAACATGTATATGCATAATCAGATTTCTAACCCATTCAGCTTATGTACAAGTAGTGTCCAAAGCTATCATTTCAGAGCCATTGTACTCCTAGCAATGATTGTTTCCATGAACCCCATGAGATTGTGGCTTCTCCTAGAGTAAAAATATATCCAGTAGTGGACTTTATATCATGTGAATCAGTTACCCAGTTGGCATCTGAATAACCTTCTATGATATCTTGCTGTCTAGTATAATACAATTATAATCTAGAGTACCCTTAAGATATATAAATACTTTTTCTAAGGTGACCAATATGACTGATTTGGGTTACTAGAATATCTACTCAGTTTGCCAACAACAAATACAATATCAGGTCCAGTTCTATTTGTTATATACATAAGGAAACCTATCATCTGTGAATATTTATGTTGTTTCATATGTGAACCTTCATTCTTCTTGAGAATGATACTACTGTCAAAATGAGTAAGGACATGTTTCTGGTCAAAATACTTTAAATTTTTTTTAGCATTTTTCCAATGGAGTGTACTAAGGATGGGATATAACCCTCCTTGGATTTAGATACTCGCATTTCTAGAATCAATTGGCTTCTCCTAGATCTTTCATATCAAACTTTCTAGATAAATAATCTTTAGTGCTATTTATCAAGTTAAGGAAGGATCATGGTATGTGAATATCATCTACATATAAGTATAAAATAACACAGTTTTTACCTGTATTTTTAGTGTATAAATATTGGTCATACTCATTTGACAAGAAACCAAATTCTAAAATCACTTTATCAAATTTGCTGTGCCACTGTTTGGGAGCTTGCTTTAGGCCATAAAGAGATTTTACTAATCTGAAAACTTTTTTCTTGACCCTTAGCAATAAAACCTTCAAGTTGCTCCATATAGATTTCTTCCTCTAAATCTTCATTTAGAAATGTTGTCTTTACATCTGTTTGATGGATCAACATGTAATGAATGGATCTAAAGCTAGAAATATTCTTATAGAGGTAATCATAGCTACATGAGAATATGTATCAAAATAATCTAGTCCCTTTTTCTGAGTGAAACCTTTGGCTACTAATATAGCTTTGTATTTCTCTATCGTACTGTTGGCTCTAAGCTGCTTTTTGAAGATCCACTTGCAACCTATGGGTTTACTACCTAAATGTTGGTTTACTAAAAACCAAGTACTGTTCTCCATGAGGGAGCTGTACTTATTGTTGATGGCTTTTTTTCCAGAAAGGAGCATCAGGAGAAGATATTACTTCCTTCATAATTTGAGGGATCACCCTCGATCAAGTAAGTGAAGAAACATTCTCTTATGTTTCTTTCAATCCTGCCTCTTTTACTTCTCCTAGGTTCTATACCTTGTTCATCTTGTGAATTAGTTTTTGAGAATATGAGAACTAGTAGAAGGGGTGTAGCTCCCCTCCCCGAAAATTTTGAAATATTTTTTATTAATTATTTTATTTGAATGATGATTTTTAGATTTTGTAAATAATTATTTAGTTAATTATTACGGTTGATGACTTTAGCCATGGTAGAGTTTTGAAGTACCAGATGACTAGAAATTATGGCACAGGTAGTGCAGTGGCGTGCCTTGACTAGTGTATTAGTCATGTCAGGGAAGACCTAGCCATAAGTGTGACCTAACTAGAAAAACCAGGCCAAGTTGTGACATGACCATTATAAATAGTTTAATTATTTATTATTAAGATTTATTAACTTACAGAAGACCCGGTTGTACTCAACTAGTCCGATACTACATGTATATTGGAGTTTTAGTTTCATGATCAATAACTAATTATAAATAATAGTTAAATAAAATATAATATTGCTATTAAAGTTATATTTATATTTTTATATATTTGTTATTTTCGAACGTGATACGTTTTCTTGAAATGTCATTTTAGGTTTGTGGGACCTTTGACTAGAACGGTATATGTATGCGTATATACTGTGTGTGTTTATTTGATTAGATGAAATATATTTATTAATCATTTGTGTATATATTTATTGCATGTTCTTAATAGTTAAATGGTTATTATTTTATATGTAAGATATATATATATATATATATATATATATATATATATATATATATATATATATATATATATATATATGTGTGTGTGTGTGTATATATTAATGTTATATAAATAGGTCAATATATATATATATACATGTTATATATGTGCGTATATATATGCGTATATATATATATGTCTACTAATGTATATTCATATGTATATACATGTATAGAATATAATATGATATCGTTATTAAATTGATGTTTCATTTTTAGAAACAGGATAATAAATTTCCTTATATATATTTATTGGTATTATGGATTGATAGGCTACATATTTAATTGGCATGTTAGTGTATGTAGAATACCTAAATAATATGCTTATTACATATTTAGAGTTTTGATAAATAAAACTAAGCAAAGTCAGGCCCAGCTAAACCCCACAGTCTTTTTCCCGCACCCAACCACAGCTGGCCCTGTATTACAAAAATAGGAAGAGACTCAACATCCCAAGCCCAACCCGACCGTATATATACATATATATGTATAACTCGATAAGAACAGAGGAGAGGAACAAAACCCTAAACCGCTCGACGTTGCGCCTCCCCAAAACCCCTGACGACCTCGCCAGCCACCCTGGCCCTACGTGCCACCGTGGGCGCCGTCGCGCACGGCCACGGTCGCGCGGACGCAGCAGCGCATGCGCAACAGTCGACAAACAGCGGCTGACAACAGTGCCAGAAGCACAACTTCCTGGTGAGTTTCCTCCCTCGTCTCTTCATCATTTTCTAAACCAAAATATGCGTTGGAAACACAACCCATAGGGCTTCGATACCATTGAATAACTTTGACTCAAATCGAAGCAGAATCGAGTTGAAATTCGACGCCAAGATTGGCCAAAATCTTGTTCAAAACAGGACATTAAGTAGTCGAAGTACCCCTGTTTACGAATGAATCCTCGTTAACCCAATAACCTTTTTGAAAATCCATTTAAACATACCTGTATACAACCTATACGAAATCGAACTCCTTTTTGTTGAATTGTTTTAAAGATACTATACTGGAAGTTATTCATGGATAAAAATTGAGAAAAACATGTTCTGAAAATCACAAAAATTTTCGATACGACGTGCGTCCCGCCAATCCGGGCGACGTGGTCATGAATCGAAAGCATCGAAAGGTGCGTACCGGCTTCAGGGACGTGTGGGCTTTGACGGAATTCAAATTGGTCGCGTGTGCGCGACAAATTTGATGCGTATCCGTCGAAATTCACCTTATCGGCCTCTGTGCAAATTTTCTAATTACTTTGTGCACGTTCGTCAGATCGAGACAAAACTTACGCCAACAGGACCGTATCATTTTTTTGGTCCTGTATGCCAAGTTTGGTCCGATTCTGAGACAGTTGATCGGATCACCGTTTTGCGGGCCCCACGATCCGTTTCAATGGGCAATTTTATGCACGGCCCACCGGAACCCACAAT
Organism: Iris pallida; assembly: GCA_029216955.1. NCBI lineage: Eukaryota > Viridiplantae > Streptophyta > Magnoliopsida > Asparagales > Iridaceae > Iris > Iris pallida. Next base: position 19,473 of record JANAVB010025853.1, read on the forward strand.
TTGACATACTATTAGATTTGTATCATCAAAACAAATTCGTAGACATATAGTTTGTTGACTTTAGAGACCATTAACCCTGTCACATTTTTCGGTGCAAAGCGGATCCAACGACGGACACCGTTTTGGCCCAAAATTACTGTTTTACCGCTGTGTCCAGAATTGGACTTCAGGACAGACAATTCAAGCAAATTTGACTATTTTAAGAATGTTGGCAATATCTGTTTCAGCTTTCGAAGACAGTTGTGAGATTTGGACTTTATGGCTTACTAGTTGACGGTATATTATTGGTTCTTCGTGCTACTACCAGGCAAGATACCTTGCCTCCCTCTACAGTCTATTATCATGCTTATAGATTTCCTGTTGTTATCATGTTATCTTTCAGTTTCTCTAGTTGCTATGGATTTATAAATTATCTTTAGTTCTCTAGTTAAATTGACTTGACATGTTGTCTTCATACCATGTTCACCTGTTTATTATCTTGCTGTGCTTGATAGTATAGTTATACTGGACTTGTTCATATTATAGTTCATGCTAGAGTTGTCCTTACCTGTGACTTGACATAAGTCATACCTGGTCTCACCTGTGCCTCGACTGAGTCGTGTCTTGGAACGAGTACGTGTAGTTGAACTGTTAAATCCTTGTTATCGTTTCCTCAAACAGAGAGTCCACACTCGGACGAGGGTTGACCGTTTGCACCAGAGGGTCCACACTTGGGACGAGGGTGATTGTCTTGATCTGTTTACATCCGTGAGTCCACACTCGGAACGGGGATGTTGACTGGTTTATTTACACCAGAGAGTCCACACTCGGGACGAGGGTGCCTTGCCGTGAACTAACCTGCGAGTCCATATTCAGGGCGAGGGTTAGTAATTAATTCAAACCTGTGAATCCACTCGGGGCGAAAGTTTGGTATTTCTATTGATCTCGTGTTCACTTGTTCATCTAGCAGTTCAGTTACGTGTAGTTGTTATTGTATCCCAGTTCATAGTCACCTGTCAGTAGCCACTTGTCGATAGTCACTTGTTAACAGTTTTGGGTCGTAGTCTCTTGCCATGTGTATGTCTCATTCCTTGCTTATATCCTGTTTCTAGTTTATGCATGATTAAACTGCTAGATAGGCATGTTTTTATGTATCTTGCTATGTCCCCTGAGGACCTGATGATCTCTTCAGGTTTAGTGATTGCGTGGAGTTAGTTAGCAGTTCGGGATGGCGGATGATTATGACACTTGTGAGTTTCAGATGATTACGGTATTGCTTGCGAGATTTAGGTATTGATATCACGTTTATTATCCAGCTCGTGCTTTTTTTTCATTATCATACGATATTCGATTTATTGATTCAGTTTATGGACTCTTGTTATATTCTTTGGAGTTTTTCGGACATTTATGCTAGTGGGCTACAGACCACGACCCATAGTGTTCATTCATGTTTTATACTCTTATTGTGGATTGAGATATAGATTTGTTTTGCCATAATTTGACAGTATACCATAGCTTTGACAGCATTTACGTATTCGAGTCGGGCTGGAGTCCGCTTGATGCGTAGCTAGCTTGCTCACGAGCTCGCGTCCGAAATGCGGGTGCGGGTCGTGACAAGGGTGCAAGAGAAGAGCTAGTGGGAGTGGAAGAAATTCTATTCTTAAAATGGATCTCAAAGTAAACTGCATCTCTAGCTTCTATAATGGTGTTGTTAGAGATTTCATTTACTTCAGAATGAGTCACTACAACTCTATTCGCATTGCTATCTAAAGCATAACTTATGAACACAACATCCACAACCTTAGGTCCAATCTTTTTATTTTTGGGTTCAAGAATTCCTACTTTTGTTAGACATCTCCAAACTTTGAGATAGTGGACCCTAGTAGTTCTATATTTCCATAATTCATAAGGGATCTTATCCTTTGATTTACTAGGGATCCTATTTAGGATGTAGCAGGCTATCAATAAGACTTCACCCCAAAGATTATTAGGGATACCTGAGCTGAGAGGCATAACATTCACCATGTCTAACAGAGTGTAATTCTTTCTTTCAGCAACTCCGTTGGATTGTGGTAAATAAGGAGAAGCCATCTCATGAATTATTTCGTGTTCTTCACATAAATTAGTCATTTCGTTTGAGGTATACTCTCCGTCACTATCAGATCTAAGTATCTTAATTTTTTTTTTCTCTAATTGATTTTCAGCTTCGGATTTATAAACCTTGAATCTATCTTGAACTTCAACTTTACTTTTAAGAAGATAGGTATAGCAATACTTTGAATAGTCATCTATAAAAGTGACAAAGTATTTATTAGAGTCACACACATCATTATGAACTAGTTCTAGAAGGTCAGAATTCCTTTTTACAGATTTGAAAGGTAGTCTAGAATGTTTGGCTTGAACACAAATCTCACATTTGTGTTTATCATCTACTCGAGACTTAGGAATAAGATCTAAGTTCACATTCCTTCTAGAGAACCTAGATTTACATGATCTAATCTAACACGCCAAACATTGGAAGATTCTACATTAGAAATAATAAGAGAAGAATCTAAAATTTTATTGATAGTACTAAGGACAAAAGACCATTCTTTACAAATCCTTTCCTAATAAAAGACTCATTCTTAGAGTATACTACTTTATTGGCTTCCATTACAATCTTGTACCCTGATGCTACAAGAAAGGATCCACTAACTAAATTCTTCCTAACTGACGACACATGAAGTACATTATGAAGAGGCAGAGTTTTTTCTGATGTCATCTTCAAATCTATTCATCCTTTTCTTACAATCTGTGCCGTTGAGCCATCTCCTAAGGTTATGCCTCCTCCACCTAATTCCTGAAGGAACTAGAAAATCCATTCAGAATCATGTTAGCTTTTTTCTTTCTGCGGAAGCAGCCATAGGACAGATGGTTTATTTTTTCATACACTAAACAAAATTTCTTCTGATCCTGAGTCTGAGTAAAATTTCTAGGTCTATGGTTTTGCTGGTGTTGATGGTTATGATGGTGAGGCTTAAAGTTCTTCTTCTTCTTGGATTTGAGATGGGGATTAGACTTGGTTTTTGCCTTGGAATTCTACAAGGTTTACCGTAGCCTTAGACTCAAACTTAACTTTAGATATTAACCTAATTTGTTCTTCTGTTTTATTCTCTTTAGGGCTTGTGCAAAGGTAAGGTCTCCTTGTGTATAAATACGGTCTTTATAACAGTAGACTAAGAAGGAGAGAGCTTATCTATCAGGCAAGCTATCTTATGCTCATTGGAGAAGGTTGTGCCTTTGGCTTGAATATGCCTAAGGTGTTCTTGGAATTCATGGATTTTATCATTAATGGACTTGTCATCTACCATGAAATACCTATTGAAGGTAGAGGAATTGAATTTTTTAATTCCGGTATCATCATAACCATATTCTTCTTCCAAAGCATTCTAAAGTTATTTAGCACTCTTATATTCAAAGGAGGTTCAAATAAAGCGCTATGAATTCTATGGAAGCAGTGGTAGTCAATTTTCTTAGGAGTTTTAGGTTTTGAGGAGCTAAAGGATTTGAACACTCCTATGTCAGACTCAGTGTCATCGGAGTAATTTGCGATGGTTGTGGATCCATCAATAGCATAGATAAGTCCTAAAGTGGTGAACCAAAATTTTATCCGACTTGCCACCTTTTGAAGAAGGAGCCATCAAATTTAGTTGGCTTAGCAGTGGAAGTCTCTTTTTTACCAGTCATGTTGTTTACAAAGATAATCAAAAAGGTCTGTAAGAAATTAAATTTACTCAATAATGGTGACTAAGGTTCTAAAAATAATAATTTAAGTGATATTGCTAATCAACCTCAAGAAATCTTGAGTTCTTTCAAGTTTTGATCAACTTGGGTTAGCTGTAGGGCTTGTTCCCAGCTAAAGGAGATCCACTAGGGACGATTAAATACCATATCGTTTAGAGTTATTTACGCCCAGTTGACAGAAGGACCTTTTCGGTTTGTTCCCAAATTTCTCTCTACTTATTAGAATTTTAGATTCAAAGGTGTTTGCAATATTACTAAACTATTTCTTTACCTAAATTGTTTAAAGAGAAACAAAATGATATCTAATATCACAAAATGTAGTTGCCTTATGTTTGATATATAAAACACTATTGTAGTTTAACAAGATTTATGTATGTTCTTGTTCAATAAGCTTTTGTTAACAGACAGATTATGAGAATTGTCTTGTTAACAAAATATGCCTAAGTTTTATTTACAAAAGGAAACTTATGCAAACTGATATATAAACAAAGTTGTTCTATTAAAATTGTTAATAAACAAAGTACTTAATGGTAGCAAGCAACTTTGATTATTGAAAGATAATTGGCAGTACAACTTAATGCTATCAAACTGAAATAGTAAGGAGTATATATTAATGCTAACAACTTGATGATTGCAAATTTACAAAAGCAAATTTATATAAGTAAATTCGTTCTATTTGAAATTTTAATAAACGACTTAATGCTAGCAAACTCAAACAATAAAAAAATGCTAGCAAGCAAAAATATATAAATATATTAATGTGAGTCCAAGAAGTTTTAATGATAGCAAAAATTATATATTTGTGTAAACAAATATTCTATCAATAAAATTATATATATTGGACGACCTTGTTAACAGATTGATATGAAGAAAAGGAATATAAGAAATTATCCAACTCTTAGATTGTTCGCAAAATATACTCCTTTTTCTGATAACCTGTAAATGAAATTAAAACAAAATTTAGTGTTACCGGCTCTGGGGAAGTCGCACTGAATGCACGACCCTAAGTGTATTCGAGGTCTATGTGCAGACTGTTCCCGAATGCTATTAGTGGTAAAACTTCCATACTACCGGTTTCTCGTTATCGCATACAACTCAAAGAGAACGACCCAAACTTAGCCTTTTTGTCTAGTGTACGAAACTAAAGAACAATATACTTTGACTTGAACAAATGAAAAAAGGCAGAAGAATTTTTTGTAGAGAGTTTACACCTCAAAAGTCAAGTAAATCGAAGAAGAATAAGACTCTATATATAGCAATAGAACCCCCCCTCCAGAAGGAGCAACCTATTAAGGCCTTTAGATCCGAACCCATTCTCCAATGTTAACATTAGGGAACTAGTCTTGAGATTGACTTGGTTTTTTTTTCAATTTAAAGACAAACTGCAACACTGTTGTCCCCAGTTTTTTGTTCTAATTATGTCCCCTCTCACATACAATTGTGGGTCTCATTAATGTTATCATAAAATAATACCCAAAATTAGTGGGACCCACATTGTATGCGAGAGGGGACATAATTGGGACAGAAAATATAGGGATAGCAGATCCCAACCCTTGATTCATGAGGGCCATATTAGACCAACTTGATGGCACCGACTTTAGTGCAACGACCCGCATGATGTATTATGATGGATGGTTGGTTCGATGAAGCCTTATTGGACTTGGGAATATGCTAATGATCATGTAGAAGCATGGAAAATATTGCTTTTAGTACCACATCGGAAAGGAGAAGAAGAAAGGGCTCACTCCATTCTATAAATAGAGCCCCCTTTCCTCCTTTGAAAAGGGCACCAACTTCTCTTCCCTCCTTCCAAACTTGTACTCTTCCTACTACGCACCTTCGGGTGCTAAGTCGAAGAAGTCTAGGGCAGCGCGGGCTCGTCGAGCTCAGTCAGCTGTCCCAACCTCTGACCATCAGAGCGCCCCGCTAATTGTTAAAGCGGGCCTCTGATGGAAAGTTGTAAACATGATACCTGCGCACTCGTGTGCTTGGGATACTCGGGCCCACAAAACGATTACAAGGGTTGACCGAGATGTCCTTGACTTGCGAGATGTGATCCTTCACAAGCGCAAGGAAAGAAGGGGATTCCCTATGCCTCTCGAATTCAACATGGAGCCTCATACGGCTCAAAAATCCAAAAAAGCTTCATGCGGCTCAGGAAGCTTCATGCGGCTCAAAACTCAGAGCTTTATGCGGCTCAAGAATATTATGCGGCTCGAAAGTCGCCAGCATAGCCATGCGGCTCGGATAAACGCCACGTGGCCTCATGCGGCTCGTCTGTACAGCTGGCCATTAAAGCAACGCCCCCATTTAATGCTCTGACACAGCCAGGCGGTTCTGACACAAAAGTGAGTTGACAGCTCTGACATAAAGCTGCAACGACGATTCGGTCATAATGGCATGCTCCTAGGAAAATGAGGAAATCTCTACAGCTGGCATAATCCATCAGACCCTAAAAGCCTTCCATGTGGCTTTGACACGTGGCCAGTCGCATGCGGCTCAATGACAAAGACACCCATGCGGCTCAATGGGAAGAACGCCCACGCGGCTCAATGAGAAGAACGTCCATGCGGCTCAGTGGCAAAGACGTCCATGCGGCTCAAAGGCAAGGATGGCTATGCGGCTCAGGACGAAGCCGTCGTATGCGGCTCAAGCAGAGGTCCCCCATGCGGCTCGGTCGTGAAAGAAATCCATGCGGCTCGGCCATGAAGACTCTCATAACAGCTCGGCCATAAAGACCCCCATGCGGTTCGGTCATGAACATATTCATGCGGCTCGGTCATGATAACCTTCATACGGTTCGAGTATAGAGACTATTCATGCGGCTCGGTCATGAAATCTTTCATGCGGCTCGGTCATGACGACCTTCATACGGCCCAAATATGAACGCTCCTCATGCGGCTCAACAATGATGACAGAACACGTGTCCTAAAGATAATCAAATTTTGGGTCAGATCCCAATGATTTGGGACACGTGGCAAGAGAATAAATTAAATTAATTCATTCAGATTTGCAGATATCAACAAATCATTATGATGAGGATTTATTGCAATCAATATTAATGACTGACATAATTTGGCATAATCCTCATTAATGGCCCAGATCCTTCACGTTCAAAATTAATGGTCCAGATTGATCATTTACCAGGCGGCCGCCACTTTGAGAATGGGCAACCATTGTAAACCCTAATGATGCTCCCCACTATTATAAATAGCAGGGTGCCATTCCCTTGCTAAAGGGGGATATAGACTGACGGAGAGAGATACGCACATACAGAGAGACACTCCTCCTAATAATCAGAGAGAAAAATCTACAGAGATCAATCCAAAGAGAGAGAAGCCAGAAGAGGAATACGAAGAAGAAGAGCATTTCTTCATCAACGCCAACCATCTCGTCACAGGAGCCAAGGCTGCATACCGATCGTCCAAGGAGTAAGGTAGGGCTGCCGTCGCCTTCCCGAGCCTCTATCGTCCCCTCCAGAATCAAAAATAAACAATTGTACTTAGATTGCTGTACCTAGGTTTTCGTCCCTAGGCTTTCTTTGTACAAGCGAGTTTGTAACGTGAAGTAAAAGTCCAGTCCTCCCATAAAACTGTTCTGCTCTTTTATATTTCATGCAAACACGATGGCGACTCTGCTGGGGACTTACTTCTCCACGGCTGAGGAGTTGGTTACGCAATCGGATACAGCCAAGCTTGGCTCCATGCAACAGAAGATGGTCGCCCGGTTCGACCAACAGGCGTTCGAAGAAATGCTCTCCGACAAGAGCGCTGGTCCGGTCCAGAAGCGAGCCCGCACAAAGAAGGTCCGCAAGGAGTGGAGACCCCGATCCTTCGTTCCTACTGAAGCTCTTGCAGAGATACCCTCTGTTGCTCAAGACGGCGGAGAAGACTCTCCTGCGGCCCCACTTCAGATCATAGACGACTCTGTTGTCCCCAAGTCCGGCAGAAGAAAATATTATGATGCTGGACTTGTAGGGGCAAAGAGGAACTCTATGCGATCCGAGCCGCATAAGGGTTCTAGCCGCATGGAGAAAGCCTATGCGGTTACATCCGCAAACCGCAGGAAAAAAACTCACGCGACCACATCTGTCAGCCGCATAGCTTATGCGGCTACAGTTGCCAACCGCATGGACGAAGCTTATGCGGCTACTGAAGTCAATCGCTTGCAGAAAACCCATGCGGCCACAATTGCCAACCGCATACGGCCAGCCTGCACGGTCGTGACTCCTAGTCGCACAAGGATAACCCATCCGACAGCTAAAGACAGCCGCATGCAGACAGCCTGCACGGTTCCCAATCTTAGCCACATAGCGGCTGTTCCACGCTTCTCTCAATCAGTCTTCGACCGTCTCTCATGCGGTCCTGACCCTGATGACTCTCTGGATGATAAGCCAGACTCTGTGATATTCAACTTGGACTCTTCCTATTATGCACCCGCGAGTGCTAAAAGGAAGAAGTCTAGGGCAGCGTGGGCCCACCAAGCCCAGTCAGCTGCCCCAACCTCTGACTATCAGGGTATCCCGCTAATTATTATGCGGGCCTCGGATGGAAAGTTGTATAGAACCACTCGAGTCCAGCCCCCGGTGGCAGACGGACAGAGAGGTTCACAAAAGTCTCCAAAAATCCCGGGAGCAAACATGGTCGGTCCAGACCCATCTGACTTGCGTGAGGCCATCCTCCACAAACGCAAGGAAAGAAAAGATGCATCGGGATGCAAAGAGTCCTCCCACGGACGTCACTGCACCCAAATCATCGTCAACTGCTGCTGCAATTGCACGACGATGCAAGAAGACCGGCAGTCTGTCTTTCAAAGACTGCAACAGCCATCTTCAGAAGACGAGGCACTACCCGTCGTCTCCTGCAACTCTGCTCGGAAAGTCCCCGCTGATGGAAGGGGGAAGAAGACGAATGTTTCCAGCCCGAAGACCTCAACCACTGCGACTAAAAGACTGTCGTCTAAGCGGGTGTCCACCACCGGAGTTTTCCAAGGTACTCACTCTAAGACGAAATCTGCTACAGTGGGAGGCTCGTCGTCCATAACTCAGGGGGTTGCTGGGGCTGGGGGTAGCACCTCTTCGAGCCTCCACAACAATCCGATATTCCAAGAAGACGAGCCAGGGGAGACAACTCTCCCATCAGATACAGCCGAGGCTGGCATCCCCGAGGACGTCCACGACTCTCAAGATGAAGCAAGCTCTGAAGCCGGAGGTACTATTCCCTCCGAGTCCGAACCAGAAGAGAATATTCCCACATATTCCGATGACTTCTCGGTACACGGGTATGACTCGGAGGATACGTCCTCCACCGTCCCTTCCGTTTCTCACCATATAAGGACGGTGTTCATGACGGACAGCAATCAAAGTGGTTCCAGTGATCGCCAGCGCATCGACACTCTGGAGGCCATACTACAGGCCTTGGTCAAGTCTGTAGATGAAATCAAGGCGGCTCTTCCAACTCTGCAAGGAGGAACACCTGGCCAAACAAGCACGGGTCCTGCGGTCAATACGGACTCGAACTCAGCGGCACTGAACCCATGCAACAATCCTCCCGAAATAACCGCTCCCACCGCTGCAGATGATGCCAGGGAAGCAAGAAGAGAGGTCCAGGAACTCCGAGCCTTGTTTCACGCCCGAGAAAACTCTCAAGACCTCAGAATACGACAACCATACCTGGCTGCATGGAGGGATGTTCCCTTTCCACCAAGATATAAGCCGTTCAACATCAATCCTTATGATGGCAAGACCTCAGCGAGTCGGTACATCACTTACTTTGAGGTCACCACCGACCATCTGTCCCATGACGATGCCATTCTCACACGATTATTCATCGGGGCACTGGAAGGAGTCGCCTTCGACTGGTATCGCAACCTGTCGGACAACTGCATTCACTACTTTGCCGGTTTTAAGCACATATTCTTGGAGAGATTCTACGAAGAAGGACAGGACATCACCATGTCCACCCTCATGGACGTCGTCCAAGGGAAGAAAGAGCTGACAAGAAATTACATCGAGCGGTTCCGCTAGACCGCCATGAAGCTACCCTCTGGAAACCCAGATTCCTCTTTGATCGAGATTTGCCAAAAGAGACTCCTCCCGACAATCAGTCTCTGGATGGGCGAAAGTCAATTCAAGGATTGGAAGACGTTCATCATCAGTGCCATAAGCGCGAAAGAACGATTGAAGAAGGCTCGCCAATTGGGGTTGCACATCTCGGACGGAGAGAACAAAGGCAAGCGTCCCAACAACGATAATGGGGGTAGCCCCTCCAACAATCAGGATAGCAAAGGAAAGCAGGCTATGGTGGCCGATACAGCACAAAAACCTGAGCTAAAGCCAGCAGACAAACAATGGCCGCAAATCACTTACTCCTTCGAAGACGGTCACGTCAAGCCCATCTTGGACATGCTCATACAAGGGGACAGAATTCAGCTGCCTCTACCAAGATAGGAACTGCGGCCGGCAGAGATGGAGAATCCAAAGTACTGCCATTATCATCGCTATGTCCATCATGCTACACACGATTGCTACCAGCTGAAACGGCACATTCAAAACCTCATCGATTTGAACGCTCTGGCCATCGATTTCGAAGAGGTAACCGTGGCAGCCAATATGGTGTCCGTATAATTCGGCAGCTTCCCTCCGACGGAAACTCAAGACGGGGTGGTCCCCATCCCTCTGGCAATAATGGAGATTACCAATCTTCCACCTCCCCGAGATCAGGCTGCTGGTCCAGTACCCCTCACCACATCACGAGGGGAGGTCATGTGGATCCATCCAGACTTGGTGTTAGAAGTAACTCGGCCCACACCATCTTCCACCTGCAAGAAGAAAAGTAGAAAAGTCAGGACCTGCCACACAATGTCGGCAGACATCGAGGAAGCTACAGCCGTCGTCACGCAGTTTGGAACGCAATCCCAACCTGTGGTTGACAATCCAGCTGAAAATCATCAACCCACTACAACTGATGCTCCGGGACCGGCTCAGCCTTCGACGACCGACAAGCCTAGGCCGAGGGAGACTCGCTTCGACAAATCCCTCCGAAAAGAGGCAGCCCAAGGGCTAGAGAGGCCCTACAAATTTGACATCTTAGCACAATTGGCTAACACACCGGCCAAGTTGTCACTGTACGAACTCCTAAGGCTCTCCAAGGACGTTCGTATTGCATTGAGCGAAGCACTCCAAAATGCCGATGTCTATCTGGCTCAATCCTACCTCACCGGGGAGGACTCACCTGTGGATCTCCAAGACAGTGCCTGCACGGGAGCAATGCCCAACATCGTCTTCACTCCGCAGGACATGCTCATCAAAACCAACCTACACGATCGTCCGCTATACTACACGGGATACATCGGCGACGTAAAGGTGGATCAGATGCACATTGATCCCGGCTCTTCCATAAGCATCATCCCGAAGGGTCTGCTACATCATCTCCGCATCCCAATGCATCGCCTGACACCTACAAGTACCGCCATCAGCGGTTTTAATTCGGGCAGGAGCTACCCAATTGGAAAGATTCGTCTGAAGTGTCAAATTGGCGACCTCCAATCCGAAGTTACCTGCTACGTCATAGATGCAGACACTTCTTACAACATCCTATTGGGGTGCCCATGGATACACGATTATATGATCGTGCCTTCCACGCTGCACCAGTGCTTCAAATATGTCGACAAATACGGCTTCGTGAGGACGGAATTTGCTGATATCGATCCCTTCAAAGGGGTCGAATCTTACTACTCATACTCCTACCTGTACGAAAGGTCGAAGAAGCACCTTGGTGAAGGAGATGCACAACCTAGTACCGACAAAGCCACATGATCAGAAGAGCCTCTGACGATCCACCTCCAAGCTCGCAAACGGGGCAAATCTGCACCCCTTACTGCCACTCTGCGTAAGAACGCAATCAGCCTCTCGGCGCAGGAGAAGCAGATGATAATCCGGCTGCCAAGGTCCGGCCAAGTGCCGAGACCCACAACGGGGCCACTGACAATCAGACTGCCGAGAGTCGGTCAACCCCAAATGGAGAAGCTCAATCCCTCCGATAGGACACTGACGATACGCCTTCCCAAGAAGGGTCATCACCCCGATACAAGGTCTGACACTTCTAGCGAACCAGCCACTCCTCGCCCCACATCGAGTACCAAACTGGGGGTCGCTAGTCTGCCAACAACTCCACGTTCGACTCCACCAACAGAACCCCTGATGATCAAACTGCCCAGGTCATCCTCGCAGTCTTCATTTACACAGGGGGTGGCCGAAGAAGAGTCAGAGCTGGCCAAGTATGTGGCTGCTCACACTGAGACTTGCTCATGTTGCCCATCAACGGCAAGTTTCTGAAGAAGTATTATGTCTGAAACGACATCCTCCAAAAAAAAAATCCCCGATGATTGAGTTATGTACCTCCCGGTACCACTAAACTCACATTCTCCAAATCCAGATTATTGAGTCATGTACCCTCCGGTACCGCTGAACTCACATTTTTTCTCCATAAAATATCCCAGATTGTCGAGTTATGTACCCTCCCGTACCGCTGAACTCACACTTTGATTCCAAAATTCCCGGATTGTCGAGTTATGTACCCGCTGGTACCCCTGAACTTGTATCCCGGTCACTCTTTAGGGAGAAAGTCATGTATAACCATACCTCTGAACTTTCTTCCTGAAAGAGCTCCTTCTTTATGATCCACTACCCGCACTCCCAGTGCACAAAAAGGGTAACGGATCCACAAATTTCCAAAATGACCATGTCGATGTTACCTCTGAGTCGTCTCAATTCTGCCAAAAATAAATCACCCCTCTACATAAGAACTTCCATGTCCTCATTACCTCTGAGTCATTCTATGTACCCCTCTTCATTGAGCCCACTCCTGCCATGTCCTCATTACCTCTGAGTGGAAGGCTCCGTCGAAGAAACCTTCATACTTGCCATGTCCTCATTACCTCTGAGTAAGTATGTCGAGTCCCTTTCGACTTATTATCTGTACCCACAACTGGAGTACGCCAAGGATAATAGGTCCACAAATATCCTCTGTTGACCACAAATATCCTCCATAGAGTCCACTCCTTCCATGTCCTCGTTACCTCTGAGTAGGAAGATTCCGCGGTGAAACCAACCCTCATGCTTGCCATGTCCTCAGTACCTCTGAGTAAGTATGTTGATCCCCTTTCGACTTATTATCCGTACCCACAACCGGAGTACGCCAAGGATAATAGGTCCACAAATATCCTCCGTTGAGTCCACTCCTGCCATATCCTCATTACCTCTGAGTAGGAAGATTCTGCGGTGAAAAAAAAACCCTCATACTTGCCATGTCCTCATTACCTCTGAGTAAGTATGTTGGTTCCCTTTCATCTTATTATCCGTATCCTAAGCCAGGGTACGCCAAGGATAATAGGCCCACAAATGTCCTCTGTTGACCACAAAATGTCCTCTGTTGACCACAAATGCTATATTATATCCTCTAGTACATGCACCCCTTTTTTTCCACAATCATATGCTTTCGGAGCCCAGCTGTTCCATAGCATTCTTTCACCCAATGCATAGAACTTTCACGTTGATAGCACCTCTGAGTTGTTCTATGTATCCTCATTCGAGTTCACTCCTACCATGTCCATATCACCTCTGAGTAGGAAAGCACTACCATCAACCTTATATTTACCACGTCCATACCACCTCTGAGTAAATATGATGGTTCCCTCTCTCAACTTATTATCCGTACCTAAAACCAAGGTACGCCAAGGATGATAAGTCCACACAAAATCCCCAGCGGAAGTACCCAAATCTATTACGTCCATGCTACCTCTGATTGGATTGCCACACCCAAACAACTCTACTTTCCATGCTTCTTATTCAAAGTATTACAAATTTGCAATTTGGAAACTTTGAAGGGGGTCCTGTAGAAGCATGGAAAATATTGCTTTTAGTCCCACATCGGAAAGGAGAAGAAGAAAGGGCTCACTCCATTCTATAAATAGAGTCCCCTTTCCTCCTTTGAAAAGGGCACCAACTTTTCTTCCCTCCTTTCAAACTTGGACTCTTCCTACTACGCACCTACGGGTACTAAGTCGAAGAAGTCTAGGGCAGCGCGGGCTCGTCAAGCTCAGTTAGTTGTCCCAACCTCTGACCATCAGAGTCCCCCGCTAACTGTTAAAGCGGGCCTCTGATGGAAAGTTATAAACATGATACCTGCGCACTCGTGTGCTTGGGATACTCGGGCCCACAAAACGAGTACAAGGGTTGACCGAGATGTCCTTGACTTACGAGATGTGATCCTTCACAAGCACAAGGAAAGAAAGGGATTCCCTATGCCGCTCGAATTCAACATGGAGCCTCATACGGCTCAAAAATCAAAAAAAGCTTCATGCGGCTCATGAAGCTTCATGCGGCTCAAGAATATTATGCGGCTCGAAAGTCGCCAGCATAGCCATACGGTTCGAATAAACGCCACGTGGCCTCATGCGGCTCGTCTGTACAGCTGGCCATTAAAGCAACGCCCCCATTTAATGCTCTGACACAGCCAGGCGGTTCTGACACAAAAGTGAGTTGACAGCTCTGACATAAAGCTGCAACGATGATTCGGTCATAATGGCATGCTCCTAGGAAAATGAGGAAATCTCTACAGCTGGCATAATCCATCAGACCCTAAAAGCCTTCCATGCGGCTTTGACACGTGACCAGTCGCATGCGGCTCAATGACAAAGACACCCATGCAGCTCAATGGGAAGAACGCCTATGCGGCTCAATGAGAAGAACGTCCATGCGGCTCAGTGGCAAAGACGTCCATGCGGCTCAAAGGCAAGGATGGCTATACGGCTCAGGACGAAGCCGTCGTATGCGGCTCAAGCAGAGGTCCCCCATACGGCTCGATCGTGAAAGAAACCCATGCGGCTCGGCCATGAATACTTTCATAACAGCTCGGCCATGAAGACCCCTATGCGGCTCGGTCGTGAACATATTCATGCGGCTCGGTCATGATAACCTTCATGCGGTTCGAGTATAGAGACTATTCATGCGGCTCGGTCATAAAACCTTTCATGCGGCTCGGTCATGATGACCTTCATGCGGCCCAAATATGAAAACTCCTCATGCGGCTCAACAATGATGACAGAACATGTGTCCTAAAGATAATCAAATTTTGGGTCCGATCCCAATGATTTGGGACACGTGGCAAGAGAATGAATTAAATTGATTCATTCAGATTTACGGATATCAGCAAATCATCATGATGAGGATTTATTGCAATCAACATTAATGACTGACATGATTTGGCATAATCCTCATTAATGGCCCAGATCCTTCACGTTCAAAATTAATGGTCCAGATTGATCATTTACCAGGCGGCCGCCACTTTGAGAATGGGCAACCATTGTAAACCCTAATGATGCTCCCCACTATTATAAATAGCAGGGTGCCATTCCCTTGCAGAAGGGAGATATAGACTGACGAAGAGAGATACGCACATACAGAGAGACACTTCTCCCAATAATCAGAGAGAAAAATCTACAGAGATCAATCCAGAGAGAGAGAAGCCAGAAGAGCAATACGAGGAAAGTAAGAAGAGCATTTCTTTATCAACGCCAACCATCTCGTCACAGGAGCCAAGGCTGCATACCGATCGTCCAAGGAGTAAGGCAGGGCTGCCGTCGCCTTCCCGAGCCTCTATCGTCACCCCCCAGAATCAAAAATAAACAATTGTACTTAGATTGCTGTACCTAGGTTTTCGTCCCTAGGCTTTCTTTGTATAAGCGAGTTTGTAACGTGAAGTAAAAGTCCAGTCCTCCCATAAAACTGTTCTGCTCTTTTATATTTCATGGCAAACAGATCACTCGGAAGGCTATGCGATCACAGCGGGAACCATCTTACAATGTGAGTAGTGTTGAGTCTTTCGAAGATCCTTTAGCTTCACGTTTAATAAAAAGAATTAGTATGCTATGTTTTCTTGTTGAGTTGCTAAATATTATCTTGCATGGAACCCAAAAAGATAATAAAAGGTAATTAATCACATGAGCCAAAAAATGTTTTGTATCATTTCATGAATTATATACTTGCGTGCTGTTGCAATAAAATACATGACATGTGAAACAAAAGTCCTGGGCGGTGAGTATATCGAGCCTCAGCCCGATGAATAGATGGTAACACAGATAACAAGAACCAAAAATTGGACAATAAGTATGCTTGAATTATGACCGAGAGAAGTATGGTATCAAAGATGTGAGAAAAGGCTTGATAATCACATTCTATAATCGATGTTGTTGTAGAATGCTGATTACACTAAGACCCTGGATTGGGCAGATGGTAATATGAGCATCAACTCATGGCATATGTGGTAGTATGAATGAGAATGGTGGTTTATTTACTTGGTGTTTCTTATCATGCATTAATAGATAAGTTGCGTTTACTTGAATGGTCATGGACAACTTGTGCACAAGGTAGTTCCTGGAATGGTACTCTGAAGCCACGAACCCGATTCTTCCTAGGGGAACAAAGGATGGTGTCGACGTACTAACATCAGAATTGTGGGACTTTCAGTGGGAGTTTGCTACCTTGCACTGAAAGGGCATCAAAATTCCATAGTGCTAAAGTAGTAGCACGGTGATTCAAAATCTTCCATGGACTCGCAACCCATTTGGAGTTAGCCGTTTACCATTTTAAGTCCAAGATGGCGTGTCTTTAGTGACCTTCATATAGATAGGTCAATTTCTAATGATGTCTTATGCAGGCAGAGTAAGTTATTACTTAATTACAGGAAAGGATGTCGGTTGTTGGTAAGAATCGCCTGAATGGTGACAATTATGATATTGTTTCTAACAATGTCTTATGCAGGCAGATTATTTTATGACAACTTATCGAGAGTTTTTCTTTTGTGTTTGAAAGATGTAGCCGCAATGACATATGAATTGTAAAAATGATCTTGCACATATTTTGCAAGTTTTATGAATGAAAAACTAAATTTTTTCCTATTCTGCATCTTCAATTCTCTGTACTGTTTAATTTTAACTCGTTGTCTAAAACGAATTATCAAGTGCACGTTCTTACCTTTTATAAGTCTAATATAGACTTATACGACATCATGCCCTGGCTTCGTTGATCGATTTATCTCGAGTCAAGGCGTGGGCGACCGATTTGGCGAGACGGGGCATGACAATTGAGGCGTGATAGAATGGTATCGGAGCACGACTTTACACCCTTGGATTCTTATTCGATTTATTTCAAATCAAAGTTTCTCTTATGATGATTCAATGTCACTTCCATGATGACTAAAGTTGCTTCTGACTACACAAATTGCTTCTGCGATGAATCATAGTTGCTTCCACGATGACACAAAGTGTATTCGCGATTATTTAGCGTTGCTTCTAAATAATTCTAAATTGCTCCCTTGACTAAAAATTCATTGATCCTACTGGCTGCTCACTGGGTGTTCCATACAATAAGTCTAAATATGTGGGTTATGATAGGTATGCTTGATGTCTTAAGTTTGGGATTCATAGAAGTCGATTGTTATGTGGCAATCGGCAGTGGGTGATGGCATGGTATGTTGGAAAGGAGATGTGCACGACTTCAGTGAATAGAAATCGACAAAATTTTGAGTTAGCTTATGTGTGTTGGCTTGGTTATGCTTCAAGTGGATGTGAAGGAATTAGTTGGTAATTATGGTCAGCAGAGCCACTGCGGGATGGATAGTCCATTATGGACGTTGGTTTGGTGCGAAAGGGGAATATAGTATTAGGAATGGCTTGAGCTCTGAGTGGTTTATGTCTCTACCCTCTTAGGGATAAGATGTCCCTTGACCATGTTCATAGTTACAGGTATTTGTAGAAGCATGGAAAATATGGGGTTCATGCGGATCACAACTGACCGCATGAGTACTTTGGGCCAAATTGGTCGCATAAAGAAGAGCCGCATGACAGACTCGGCATGCCCCTACGGCCCATCTTCACTACCTCAGATTATATATAAAAAACAACCATACTAATTTGAGCCACAGAAGGAAGAGTTACTTATGCGGCCAAGCTGATCAGCCCTTCTGATAAAGCTGACAAAACTAACAGCTGACACTCTGACAAAAAGAAGATAAGACATGACACAGGGTCCATGTGCCTGGACATGGCCATGCGGCCAGAAGGACTATGATTCGAGCCACATGAACCTTATGCGGCTCAATCTATGTGCTTCATGCCGTCAAGGGTGACTACAATCTGAGCCGCACGAGCTTTATGCGGCCCAGAATATAGAATCTATGCGGCTCAAAAGTCCCCAACCTACATGCGGACTAATGGAGACTGCGACTTAAGCCACATGAGTCTTATACGGCCCAACATGGCCGAACACTAAAAAACCTATGCGGCTCAAAATAACTAAGCAGATTGACCCTATCCTGCGATAGGGCACGTGGCAGGCGGACCAAGTCTCAACCACCCAGATTTGCTGCAACAAAATATCAACAAGTCACCAGCTGGCGGCCAAAGAGCGGATCTTTGTGTGCTGTTGTAGCCACGTGTTCATGTGGCCATCTATATGGCTCAAGATATCTATCACTATAAATAACAAGGTCCACAACCATGCAAAAGGCTGGCAACCTACGAAAGAAATTTCTTGAAGAGCAAGGATCGTGTCAGATAGTCCAAGGAGTAAGGCAGAGTCACTACACTTTCTCGAGCCTCCATCGTCAGCCCCCAGAATCAAAAACTAAACAATTGTACTTAGTTGTTTCCTAAGATTTTTTTTTAGGCTTTCTCTTGTAAAAGCGAGTTAGCAATCAAGCTCAATTCCTCTGTAATTCTTGTTCTTAATATTTAATGGCAAACACGATAGCGACTCTGCTGGGGACATCCTTTTCCTCTGATGAGAAGTTGGTGACGTAATCTGACGCGTCCAAGCTCGGCTCTACGTAACAAATGCTCGTGGTTCGTTTGACCAACGAGCATTCGAATAAATGCTCTCTGAAGGGAGTGCCAGCCTGTCACAGAAGTGAGCCAACCCAAAGAGAACCCGCAGGCCATCGAAGCGCAAAACTGTTACCACCGACCAGGTTCTCAAAAAGTTCCTTCTGCGGCCCAAGACGGTGATCAAAGCTCTTCTACGACCTTGCTTCTGACGCGGAGAACCCCACTGTCTCCAAATCTAGTAAAGAAAAATACTACGATGCTGAGTTTTTGGGGGCACAAGAAAAATCATGCATATGAGGAAGAGGCCGCATAAGAGATGAGCAGTCTGCATATGCGGCAGCCAACTCTGGCCGCAGGCGGATGGCCCATGTGGCAGCCAACTCTGGCCGCAGACGGATGGCCCATGCGGTAGTCAACTTTGACTGCAGACAGATGGCCCATGCGGCAGCCAACTCTGGCCGCAGGCTGATAGCCCATGCGGCAGTCAACTCTGGCCGTAGGCAGATGCAGCTAGACAATCCCATACATGTAAATGCTTCAAACTAGTCTTTCTGCCTGTCCAAAGTACATAAGGTATTTTTGCAGTCGCTTTAGTTGGCACTCTATTCAGAATATAAGCTGTTATTTTAAGTGCTTCACCCAGAGTGACTCTGGTAAGGTAGAATGACTAATCATACTCCTAACTATATGCTTAATTATCCTATTTCGTCTTTCAGCTATACCATCCATGCTAGATGATCCTGACATGATGTACTGTAGGACAATTCTACATTCCTCTATAAAATTAGCAAATGATCCTGGACGCTGTTCACATGGTCCATCAGATCTACCGTAGTATTCTCCACCGTGGTCAGACCTGACGACTTTTAATCCTCTGTTGAGTTGGTTCTCAACTTCAGCTTTAAATGATTTGAACACGTCCATAGGCTGTGATTTCTCATGGATGAGATATATGTAGCCATATCTGGAATACTTGTCTACGAATGATATAAATATTTTTGACCATTCCAAGAAGTCAAAGAAAAAGTCCACATATATTGGTATGTATCAATTCTAAGACTTATATAGACCTATTGGCACCTAATCTGTTTATTTTGGTTTGTTTTTTCTTTACACATTCACATAGACATTAAAGTCTGTGAAATCAAGAGAATCTAAAATCTTCTCAGACATAAATCGTTCAACTCTATTTCTAGAGATGTGACCTAATCGCTTGTGCCATATTGAGGCCAAATTTTTATTGTTAATTTTGCGTCTAGTGCCACGTTACTCCACATGCAAGGTTCTATTGTAAGATGCAATAGGTTCAAGTGAATATAGGTTATAAAAATATTAAGGGAACCATTACCAACAATATTTGAATTTAAATATAGACTGAACTTATTGTTGCCAAACGAACAATGATATCCAGATTTGTCCAATAAGGAAACTGAAACTAAATTCGTCTAAAAGATGGTATAATAAAGTGTCTATCAAATTCAAATAATAATCGATTCATAATAATAACCTAAAATGTCATACTGCTTCACTTCTACCGACTTGCCGTCATCCACATATATGTATCTTTTACCATCAATTGGCTTTCGGTAGCTCAGACAACCTTGTCTAGAAAAACTAATGTGGGTAGTAGCACCAAATCTAATGACCATGTGTTTCTAGGTATTGTAGCTAAATTAACCTCAGAAAAACCAAATTTAGAAATGTACTTTCTTTATACGACATGCGTGGCATTTGTACATTTCTTTAGGTGCCCCGACTTGTCACAAATGAAATAACCCTTAATTTTATATTATTGTTTTTTTGTGTTGAACCCTTAGCAGCTTCTATATTCTATCCCTTTTTGCCTTTAAAGTTTGTCCCATTGAATATGATAATTAAATTCATATTAGCAGATATTTTAGCAACTTTAATTGTAAAGAGAACAATACAACAAAACAAACATGCTCTAGTTAATAACCAAAAATAAAATATAGTCAAACAAAGGGTAAATAACAAAAAAACCCTTCCTTGATTGGCCATTTTTGCGAAAAAAGATCCCTTGCTCTTAAATTCCCCACTATTTAATTTTTGTTGCAAAAACCCCCAAATGACAATTTTACCCCTCCCCTGCCCCTCCTTTCTCTGCCGTTGGGGGAGGGGCTAGGTGGCCGACGGCCCTAGGGGAGGGCTGCGTGGGGCCGGGGCGAGGGCGGAGGAGGAAAGGGGGGGGGAGGGGGGCGACGAGTGCGGGTGTAAGACCCAATTTTCTGAATGAGGGTAATTTTGAACTTTTGTAATTTTAATCTGTTAATAATGATATTTAAATCATGTTATGATTTTTGGTGATTTTTAATTCTTTTAAAACTATTTTAATTGGTGATTTGTGATTTTGGTATTTTGCTAGTGAAACCCTACATACTACTTGACCTAGAGACTAAC
>JANAVB010025854.1:0-139611 GCA_029216955.1 Iris pallida
GTACCTTCTTGCAAAAGGCGACAAATTTGGATAATGTATCATTCTTGCGTGTCAAAAATATACCCACGTGTATCTAGAGAAATCATCTACAATTACGAAAGCAAAAGTTTACCTCCGAGGCTAGCAACTCTGCTAGGACCAAATAAGTCCATATAAAGCAATTATAGAGGTCTAGTAGTACATACTACGTTTACTGACTTGAATGTGGATCTGGTAGCTTTGTTCTTTTCACATTAGCTGCATACCGAGTCCTTCTTGAATGTAATATCCGGTAAACCGCGTACTAGCTTCTTTGTGGATAATCTTGAGATCGTATCCATATAACGTGACCGATTCTCATATGCCATAGATGACTCTCATCACTCTTGGCCATTAGGCATCTACCTGAAATGTTAGTTTCTTCTAACAAATAGAAAACATATATTGTCTTCCCTGATACCTTTAAAGATAGTACTACCAGTTGAGCTATCAACTATAGTACATTTGTCTTTGCCAAAGTTGATGCCATAACCATGATCAGCTAGATGACTTATGCTGAGTAGATTATGTTTCAACTCGGTAACCAGACAGACATCTTTAATCACAGGATAGGGAGACTTACCAACATCACTGATACCAATTATACCCTTTCAAGTTATTACCGAAGGAGACATAGCCTTCCTTCTTTTTCTTCGACAGTGTTGCAAATAGGGTAGCGTCACCGGTCATATGCCGTGAGCAACCGTTGTCGAGGATCCATTTTCTTCTAGCATGTGAAGGGTGTTCCACCTATAAAACAGTTTGCAGATGAAACTTTTGGTACCCATTTCTTGTAGGATCCTGTATTGTTAGCTTTAGGTATCCAAGCATAAACATTTAAATCAACAAGCTTTCTCATTCTATATGCAGATGAAATATAACCAATGAGGCCACAATAATGACATTGTGCATGTCGAGTGTTGAAAGCTGAGTGGTGTGCATGGTTGGTAGGTTTAGGTTTTCTAGTATAGAAGAAAGCATACCTATAATCTTATTTGGGCTTAACCTTTTGGGGTAAAGGTTTGATAGGGTTAGGTCTGACAGTGTTTGGCTTGGGAATGTTCCGATTTTTCGGTAAGTGATACGTGTTAGGGAAGGAAGCAGCTCTCAGGCTGTTTTCCTAACCTAATTTCCAATCTTTTGGAAGTGTCATACAACTTAGTATAATCAGAAGTGAGTGATTCCATTCTGATTTGTGCACATCGAAGACTTTTCTTCTCTATAGAAAGTTCTTCCTTGAGTTGGTCAATAATTTTGTCTTTCTCTTCAGATGACTTGGTAATCTCGTGTAATAAGAGCTTTGTTGAAGAAAGCTCACCAGACTCACTAACATTATTTCTAACCTCAGCTAGTAGGTCGGTAAGTCTACCTATTTCACCTTTGTACTCTTTGAGTAACTTCTTAGCGGTCTGATACTTGCTACGCAGTTTCTTGTAATCAGTCATCAGGTCACTGAAGGCATCTCCTAATTGCTCAAAGGTGAAGTCATCATAAGTATCAACTATAGGTTCAGTAGGTACCTAATCGGATGCCATAAAGCATACGTTTGCAGCGTCTTCTGATTGTTCGTCTTCTGAGTCGCTGGCTTCACTTTCATGCCATATGCTGGTATTGGCATATCTCCTAGATGTTGATTTCTTCAGGTTCCCTTTTTCATACCTGTTGCTCTTCTTGCTTGTTGATGAGTTTGTGGGACAATCCTTCTTCATGTGTCCCTTCTTCTTGCAGCCATAGCAAACAGCATCTTCTTGATACCAGTTGTTACTGTTATTCTTTTTGACTCTTTTCTCATGTCTCATGAATCTTTTGAACTTCCTTGCTAGGAGTGCTTGATCTTCAGCGTCAGATCCACTGCTGTCTGAGTCACCTTCAGCAGCTTTTCTGTGCTGAGCCTTGAGAGCGATCGTCTTCTCCTTTGGTGCAGGCTCT
Organism: Iris pallida; assembly: GCA_029216955.1. Classification (NCBI taxonomy): domain Eukaryota; kingdom Viridiplantae; phylum Streptophyta; class Magnoliopsida; order Asparagales; family Iridaceae; genus Iris; species Iris pallida. Next base: position 1,948 of record JANAVB010025854.1, read on the forward strand.
TCAAAATCTTATAGCTCCAGTTCATGAGTGAGTAGCTTACACATGAGTACTTCGAGGAACATAGTTGTGAGGTCGTTCCCTTCAATGATTGCAGTAGCCTTCGGAATCTAGTTCTTGGTAAGTGTTCGCAGAAGTTTACGAATCTTTTCATGGTTACTGTAATCTTTGCCTAAGGAGGACAAAGGATTTACAATATCCAGGAATCTCTCGAACATTTGTGTAACTGTTTCGTTGGGCTTCATCTTGAACGCCTCGTACTCTTGAGTAAGTCTGCTGACTTTAGATTCTTTGACTTGAGTCGTGCCTTCATGTGTGACTTCAAGTAGCTTCCATACTTCATTAGCCGTTGTGCAGATAGACATCCTGTTAAATTCAGTTCTGTCTAAAGCACAAAAGAGAGCATTAATGGCACGTGCGTCAAGACTGGCCCTTTTCTTTTCTTCCTCTGTATATCTGTTGTGGGTTTTTTCAACTAAAACTCTATCAACATTTATACGAGGTGGCTTTTGATAGCCATCAAGAACAATGGACCATAAATCAAAGTTAAGTGATTTCAAGAAGAAACTCATCCGTGTTTTCCAATAGGTATAGTTCGTACCATCAAACAGTGGGGTCTGTTTGTGGCCTGGCCTTCACTTGTGAATTTTACAGTTGCCATGTGTTGTGCTGTGATCTATATAACAGTTAATTAAAATGAATAAATAATTGCACTGTTATCTTTGCTTTACCTGTAACACCCGCTTTGATACCAATTGTAGGAATGAAATAGTAAAGCGTAATACTCTAGAGGGAGGGTGAATAGAGTTGGCAGCAGAATAATGCTAATTTAAAATGTTAGCAGTACAATCACAGAATATTAATCACAACTGAAATAAAGTAAAGACAGAGTTAAGAGAGCAAACGCAAAGACAGCGATGTATACTGGTATCCCTCTGTTGAGGACTAATCCAGTCGGTAGAACTCTTGCTACCAGTTGAATCCACTATTGGAAAAACTGCAAGTTTTCTTACGAAGTCCTTGCAACTTCTACAACGCGAGCTTTGATACAAAGAATTCGTCCAACTTCAAATGTGAAGAGGTATTTTTCAATCAAGCCTTCTGATTACAATCTCTCAGAAACTTCTAGGCCGTACCGCACTGGCAAATCGATTAGAGGATTGTAATTGGCTTGGGATCTGAAATTGAAAGCTCTAGAAAAACTCTTTGAAAGACTGAAAGCTTTAGATAGAGAGAAGATTGAAATTAAATGAGTGAGTTGAAATGATCGAAATCCTTCTCTATTTATAGGAATTTCAAAGGCAGACTTCTGACAGAATTCGGGCAGAATTCGGGCAGAACTCTATGAGCAAATCTCGGTCAAATCCGCAACTGCAGGAGGACCAAGTTCCAAGGATTCAAAATCACAACGGCCACTAACTGAACTCTGGCCGAACTCGGTCCGAGTTCTGTCAGGGTTAAGTCAGGGTTTAGTTAGGGTTTTAAAAAGCTTTTTGGTGATTTTTGAAAACCTTTTTGTAAACCTTTTTGAGAGGTCATTTTAAAAAACATTTTGAACTCATTTGAGGGTAGCCTATTTGTCAGTACGACTCGGTGTACAACATATTCCTAGACTCAAATAAAATAAAAATATATTGCATAAGGAATTACAGACTCGAGTAGGCAAACAGATCTTCGGTCTTGAATTCAGTGGATAGCCATTCTTGATCATGTTCAAGAGTCCGAGATGTTCCGACTAGCTTTGTATATCCAGACAGAGTTTATTCAATTATTAAAATCAGGTTTGACCATATGACCAAATGGGCTAACAAGTTGGAGTTGTCCTCGTTTCTCCAGACGGATCGGCTATTCAAAGAGCATACTTCTTAGATGAGCCTTGCTCCAATAACGTGGCAGAATACAATGCTCTACTCATTGGCCTTCAGCTAGCTAAACAACTAGACGTCGAGTATCTTGAAGTCTATGGTGATTCCAAGCTGGTTGTTAACCAGGTTAGAGGAACCTATGAAGTTCGCCATCAAGATCTAGTGCCTTACTTTGAAGCGGCAATCAACATAGCTACATCATTCAAAGTCTTCTTCATCGAATATGTCCGGTGAGCCTGCAATACTGAAGCAGACGCTTTGGCTAATCTTGCAGCAGTCCTAGCCATCCCTATCAAAAGACAGCAGGTGGTGGTTATCTCTAATCGGAAATTGTTCTGCGTCGAAAACAATCGTAATATTGAGTTCAATAATCTTACTGAAGTCAATATTATCAGTGAAGAATGGAGAGCTCCTTTCATCGACTTCGTAGTTCATGACATACTTCCTGAATATCCCAAGGAGGCTACGAGTATTCGTCGGCGGTCTCTGCGATTCTACTACAATCAGACCACCAAAACTCTCTACCGGCGGACTTATGACGGCCTACTCTTGCGCTGTCTTGCTGGTGATGAAGCGAAGCAAGTATTGCGTGAAGCTCACGACGGTGTCTGCGGAGCACATCAACCGGGTCCCAAGCTACAGGATCGCATCCGACGCATGGGTTACTATTGGCCCTCCATGGTATCTGATGCCATCGAATATGCAAGGAAATATCGGGCTTGTCAAATCCACGCAGATTTCATTCATCAACCGTCGGAATTTCTTCATCCGACTGCTGCTTCCTGGCCTTTTGAAGCTTGGGGCATGGACATCATAGGTCCCATCAATCCTCCTTCTTCTAGGGGACATCGATTTATACTGGCAATAACCGACTACTTCTCCAAGTGGGCCAAAGCTATACCATTGGCTGAAGTCAAGACCAGTAGCGTCATCAACTTCGTCAAACACCATGTCATCTATAGATTTGGTGTACCTCGACGAAGCATCCACGACAATGGACCTCAGTTCATCAGCCAAAAGTTTACAAGGTTCTGTGACGATCATCGGATTGACAATGTCGCTTCGACAGCCTACAATCCTGCTGCTAATGGCTTAGCTGAAGCCTTTAACAAGACTATTATCAAGCTCCTCAAAAAGTTTGTGTCCACTAACAAACAGAACTGGAGTGAAAAGCTTGGGGAATGTCTTTGGGCCTACCGTACTACGGTCCGCAACCCTACAGGCTGTACACCCTGTTCTTTGGTATACGACTGTAAAGCAGTTCTACCCTTGCAACTTCAAATTCCGTCTTTGAGGATTGCTATCGCCAACGAGCTCACTACAGAGAACAATGATATTCTCCGACTTCAAGAATTAGAGGCGCTCGATGAGAAGCGGTTAATGGCTCAACAGCATATTGAGTTATACCAAGCCCGCATCTCAAAGACTTTCAACCGCAAAGTTAAAGTTAGATCCTTTCAGAAAGGAGAGCTCGTTCTAACAGTCAGACGTCCTATGACTATGACTCACATGAGCAAGGGCAAGTTCGATACGAAGTGGGAAGGTCCATATATCGTGAGCAAAGTCTTCTCAAATGGAGCCTATCAACTCACAGAGCTAGACGGTCGAGTTTTAATGATGCCTATCAATGGCAAGTTCCTCAAAAATATTATATATAAATGTAAAAGACATTGCTTGTAATCATCAGACAAGTTCATAAATAAAATTTAATTTTATTTCATAATGAATGATAGTACATAATATCAAGGAAGGTCACTATCATCCTTCTCAAAATTGGGACGCGGGCCACTACTGTCCTTATCGAAGATATGATCAGCAAAAGAGTCGAGAACACTCTTGCTGGAACCCACCAGGAACTTGCAAGCAGCCATCCTCATGGCCTCTTCTCTTCAGTCTTCCCTGGTTCAAGAAGGAAGTCCAAGATGTCCTTTGGCGGCTTGGGTGCAGACGAACCTTCGCCCGTTGCTATCTCCTTTTCAACCTTCGAGGCGATTTCAGCATTCTTGGATGCATCTCCAGACGACATCTTTATGTTGAAAAGTGAAAGTGACCATCCCATCTGATTTTTTGTTCTATTTATAGACAGAGATTCGTACGACAACGAAGCAACACATCCATCCGACGGTTCACCCGTTCATCACATTTATCCGACGGTTCATTCGTTCTTTCCATCTATCTGACGGTTCACCCATTCATTCCATTCATCTGACGGTTTGTCCGTTCATTAAATTCATTTGACAGTTCATTTCGTTCATCACATCCATCCGACGGTTCGTCCATTCATCATATTCATTCATCCGACGGTTCACCCGTTCATTCTAAATTCATTCGACGGTTCATCCGTTCATCACATTTATCTGACGGTTCACCGTTCATTCCATTCATCTGACGGTCCACCCGTTCATTTAATTCGTTTAACGGTCCATTCGTTCATCCTGACGATTCATTTCGTTCACACATTCCGACGATTCATTTCGTTCATTCATTTTGTTTACATATTTTTGACGAATCATCTATTTCGTTCATATCAGCAACTTGTCATCTTTGATTAAGTTGTCTACTGAAATAATAATATTCAATAAATTATATTCTGCCATGTCCACATTACCTCTGAGCAGATATAATTGAATATAATTATTTTCCAAAATCAAGAAATATATCATGTCTTGCACCTTTGAATATATTTTCTATCGCTATTATTTATATCTAAATAAGATATGCAATAATAATAGAGCCACCAAGAAAATGTCTTTTTATTGATTGATCCAAATTGAAAGACATTACAACATTACATATCACAAAAAGATTGAAGAAACAAAAGTATTTCTCATTCTGCCGGCGGAGTCATTAAGCTGGTCATTTGCTGCTTTGAAGATTGCAGCCGCTCCTCACGAGATTCTATCACCCACTTCCTAGCTTCCTCCACCCCAGACTTGTCGTCGAAAGATGGCATGGTTATTATTCTGCGAAAGATTTCATCTTGATGAGTTGCGACATACTCATCTCTCTCCTGAGTCAGAGCGTTCAGCTGTTGAACTGCAGCCTGGTGTTGTGTGGCCTCGTCCTCTAGAGCAAGCTGAACCAGTCTCAGCTCTTCTTTAAGACGGGCATATTCTGATTGCAGCTTAGCAACTTTCCTATCCTTCTCGTCAGCAACAGATGCCACTGTTTTCACTTGGGCATTATACTCAGCAGACTTGGTAGTGAAAGCATCCAAGAGAACTTGGAAATTAACTTTCTCAACCGCAGCCTCTTGAGACATCTTTTCAAATTCAGCCTGCACCAAGGGTTCCACCTCTTCCCTATTAAGCTCTTTGTAGGTCCTGACTGACGCTTCCAGCTCATCTAGTATATGATCAAGAAAAACAGCCTGAGCTTCGTCGCCTTGATTGCGAATAGCATTGACCAGATAAAAGGTTGGACCTCTAACTGTGGAAAGACCAGCCTCTTTTTTTTCTATCGCCCTATCTACTAAGGGTCCCAACGAATTAAATAAGAGTTTGGTGAAAGAACTAATGATAAAACGGTTGGTAGCCAGAGCACCAGGAGTAGCAGCTACTCCCATAGACGTCGAAGCAGCAGCAGGTGTCTGTGAAGATAAACGTTCAGCTTCTTCCTTTGAGTAGAGGGCTCTTTAGACAGAGAAGCCATCGTAGAGCTAGCTGCCCCTCCTGGATGTTCTTCTGCAAAATTAAATGAACCATATCATTGATTGTTGTTGTCATTAACAATTAATCGAAGAGGATCAAAAATGAAAGCAATCTTACCATGGCTTGGTCCAGTAACAGGTTTGTCGTCTGCTGGCATGGATTCCAACCTTGCAGAAGTAGCCTCAGACATCACTGTCTGGCTACTTATGGCCTCAAAGCCACCCGAAAAATGTCGGCTACTACTAGCAATAGCCGTTATTGGCACTATGTCTGTGCATACGGGAGGAACTGGGGACGATTCAAGTTCTGCATAGATAAAAATGTAGATGTCAGCTATTTGAATCTGTCAAAAGAAGGTAGATAAAATCATTTAATACCTTTTGGATCAACAGGAGTAGTTTCAATAGGTGCTACTTCTACATTCTTTTCCGGAGACACGTATACCTCCACATCCGCTTCAGGATTCAGTGTGTCGTCTACGGCTTCGGGAGACATATGGACATCAGTGCCCTCTTCTGGATTTACTGTATCATTAACAGCTTCTGTTGATGTATCTTCATTGCTTATACTATCTTCTGGAGCTTCCTCGCTGGCAGTTGCGGCGGTGGCTTGATCAATATCATCTTGCAGACCGAAGTCGTAATCATTTAGAGCTTCAATCATTAAACGATCTTCTTCTTCACGGAGTGTTCCTGGTGTAACAGGAATCTGGGTAGTTTTTACCGCAAGAGAAGGAGATCGCAAAACTTCATCATCCCTTTGCTCAGCTTCATCCCTCTGCTCAGCTTCATCCCTCTGTTCAGCTTCATCCCTCTGCTCAACCTCGTCCCTCTGCTCTGGAGAAGGAGTCTTCTGCCTAGGCTCGGGGGCAGGTGTAGGGGATGACATGGTTATTCCAGCTACAGCACTGGCCACCACCGAAGACAAGATTTGTCTTGGAGGAGTGATCACCCTCTTTCTTCTTCTGGAGGCCAGTTTCTTTCTATGAAGAGGTCTCTCCGGACTCTTGTCACGACCCGCACCCTAGAGTTAGGGCACGAGAACGTAACAACGCCCAGCCTACGCCGCAGTGTCGGCGGTAGAACGCTGTCCTAGGTCTCAATGCATCTAACAGTATAAGACTAAACAGTTTATACTCCCCGAATGGGGGTGACATAGTAGATACAGACTCAATTACATCTAAGGTAGAGCATGATAAGGATAGATAAAACATGAAATCCAAAATAAATACAGGAGATAGAAGTCTAAGTGTCTAAGATACATGAACCCAGAAATACATCTCAAAACTCAATAAAGATACAGTAATCCACAAAGTAAATACAACTCCAGACAAAATGAAATAACTACCTAAACAACCTCTAATGTGTCTCCTCTAGGCTAGCAGGCACCTCCAGGCTATCTGTAAAATTTATCAACAGGTCCAGTCAGGACTGGAACGAGCACATTACATCTCAACAGTTCATAGCAGGTTAGAAAATATAATCATGCAGTAAAGTAAGATACAAGATCTGAAGAAATACAGTATGTAAACAGAGAGAGAACAGTAATAGAAATATCTACTATAAGTAGAGAACTAACAGTGGCTAGTGATGTAGAGTACAGGATAGCACATGTGAACGGAACAGATTTGTACATGATCTACACTAAAGAGTTGTACATGATCTACACTACTAAAGAATTGTTCACATGACTACTAGCACTCCCCCATTTCCCCAATTAATACACAAGGATCTAAACAAGTTATGTTATTATACATGATATCACATGGGGGCCCATATAGGGTGCACATGATAGTATACATGAAAGCTCTGTGAACATGAGAGTACAAGATTCACAAGAGTGTACATGTATGGTGAAAGCACAGGAGTACATAATGAAAGTGAAACGCACATGACACAATGTACCCGATGCTTCCGAGGGGGATAACATCGCATGAAGAGATCCATATAGTACTAATCCTTGATAATGTCGTGACAGCATCAAGTATAGTAATCTAAAGCAGGAATATAATTCTAAGCAGGATATGAAATGATCAGAGAATGTACTCGCCTCGATAACCTGAACAGCTGATAAGTATAGGGGGGTCCCACTGAAGCCACAGAGTCCTATTTAAAGCAACACAGGTTACAAGGTGTTCAAGTTGTAATAAATGAATCTCTATAATCAATCTACATTATTCTAGGTTCTTCTAAGTCAAAACAACTCTAGGTCGACTCCGGTCAATAATCTAGTCAAACTAGGTCAAGTGTTGACTTATAGTTGACTTTGGGTCAACTGGTCAACTTAGGTCAATCAGGGTCAATTCTAGTCTAATATAAAGTGTACTTCGTTATTTGCACGTCGAAACTTACGGCACGCAAATCGAGATAAGAAGATTATCTGTAAGATTGATAATCTTATTATAGTGATCCACGTATCCAACTTGCCAATTTCAGCGATGTGAGATCACTGGAATTGACTGATCTCAGTTTCGTTGTACTAATCCCGAAATACGAACATTATATGAATTAATTATTAATTAATTATAAAAAGGTTAAACTCAGAGAAACTATCAACAAACATTGTCGGACGATGAAATGAATATCGCCAACGTGTTCAGAATGGTCAAATTAGCTGGGATAGCCTACCCATCGGCCCAATTTGGACACAAGGGCAAAAAAGGTAATTTCGGGTCAAAACGGTGTCCGTGTCGGAGCCATTTTGCACCAAAAAACGTGCAAGAAAATAAGTCTATAAAATATAACAAATTATATGTCCACGCAACCAGAATGTCGATACGAACCCAACGGTATCTCCAGAATTGGATTCCGTTGTCCCGATCTCATTTTGGCCCGTTGACCAGAATTTGGAATTCCGGTTTGCACGGAAATGCGTGCCGGAGCCAAAGTTCTTGAAACTCAGCAAACTACCTATCAACGAGTCCAGAATGATGATACGAACTCAACGGTATCTCCGGAATTGGATTCCGATGAGCCGATCTCAAAATGAGCCGTTGACCCGGATATTGGTATTCGACTTGCACCGAAATGCGTGCCGGACCCAATGTCCACCAAAACCTAGCAAATTATATGTCAACAAGTCCAGAATGACGATACGAACTCATCGGTATATCCGGAATTGGATTCCGATGAGCCGGCGTCAAAAAGTCCCGTTGACCCAGAAAGTGGGACCCGCTTTGCACCGAAAAACGTGCCCGGGCCCACGTTCTCCAAATCTAACAAACTTTATATGAAAACATGCCAGAACGACGCCACAAGTCTAATGGTGGTGTCAGAAATGAAATCTGGAGTCCCGTGTTCAAAAATAGAATTTTACAAGTTGAAAATTACGAATTCGGACGACCAACTTTGGCGTCGAATTCAACAAATCAAACAAGCTCACAATGAAACGAAACTGGAGGGGTAGTAAGAGGGTTATACCACCTTCGCACAGGAACTGGTAGCACGCCAAACGGAGCTGCGGTGGAGGAGATACAAGCTGACGAAGTTGGCCCCGCGAAACTGTCCAAATTTAATACAATTTAAACGGTCAACTTGGTGGCCGATTTTGATGTATCAACGATAAAATTAACGGACGAAAATTGACATGAGCGAAGGTGGATATACCGAGATTGCGACGGAGCGAAGAAATCGCCGATCCAACGGTCGGATCTCCGGAAAAACGTGCACGAAGTCGCTGCGACGGAGCGCCAAAACGGACTCAATCTCGCGCGCGTCACGACGGGACGTCGTGCAAAACGCACGAATCGCCTCGACGGCACGTCCCGGAGGACGGTGGCCGTCAGGGGAGGACTCGCCGGAGTGGGGCGCACCCACGACGAGCCACGGCAGTCCACGCGGCGGCGCGGCGGCGCACGACGGCGGCCCGTGCGCGCGCGTGTGCTCGCCGATGGTGCTGCTGTGCACTGCTGTGCCGCGCGCTGGTGGCCAGCGAAGCGGCGGCGAGGACATGGACGTCCAGCCTACCACGGCGAACTGGGGGTGGCGCGGCCACAGCAAACCAGTGGTGATGGTAGTGGCCGAAAATGGTGGAGTGATCGATTTTGGTGATGAAGATGAGGAGGAAAGGGGAGTAGGCCGGGGTGGCCGACGGCCAAGGCCGGAGGTGGTGGCTCGGCTTGGCCAGGAGCTCGGGGGGGTCGGGCCATGTGGAAGTGGTGGTGGTTGTTTATGGTGAGGAGGAAAGGAGGAGGAGATAACTGGTGGTACGGCCTGCTGGGGGTGGCCGAGCTCGGCCAGGGAGGAGGGAGGTCGGTCACGGCTAAGCTCGGCCATGGGAGGCTGCTGATGATGGTGTGTTTTGGTTGCATGGGAAGAACAAGTAAGAGAGAGAAAGTGAGTAATTTAATGTGTGGAAGTGAGTACAAGAGGGAAAGAGAGAGAGATGAAAAAGTTATCCAACATGGGGATTAGGGCCGGCTAGGGGGAGGCTGTGAGAGTGTGAATGGGGGGGAAATTAATGGATGAGATTTGTTTAGGGAAACAAAGGCTAGGATTTACTTAGAGGAAAATGTCATTCCAATGGATTTAACCAATGGGAATTTCCTATTAAATAATAATAAAAAATAGATGAAAAGAGTACTTAATATTTTTGGACAATAAATATGAGGGTGTCCCGATGGAGGGCAACAGGGAGCTGGACTGGGCTCAGTGGAGCCGGATTGGGTTAAAATCGGACATGATGCAGAAATCGAATTAAAATTAGACGTTGATGATCATGTGTAAATAAGTAGCACATGGGGATTCCAATAAATAGGACACAAGTGGCGGACGGATAGTAGGCTCAAAGTGGGCCATGTCCATAGTTGGGGCAGACAGGTTTTGGTCGACAGGGGACCCACAAATCAAGTTGGAAAATGAATGTGACGCCGTGGAGTGAAATAAAATCGGGTCACGTGTCGGAAAAGTTGTGCGAATCAAATGGAGCTCAAAATGACGTGTCTGAGTGGGACACAAAGGTCATGGGTGACGAGCGTCTCGAGTAGATCATCAATGAGGAGTTGGTTTCAAGAAACTGACTGGTCTTGCGCTCCCAATTTAAATGTCATGGTAACGCGCTGAAAATGATCAAGGAAAAGAGTGGGAAAATAAATATCAATCAAATGGTCTAAACCGACCCGAAGTTCAGCGAAGAAAAAGGGCACAAGGGAACAAGTTTGGATGGGACACTATATACCGTCATGAAGGTAATCGTGTCTACCCCAAAACTCGTGAAGAAGATTTCCAAAGTTGAACATCTCTGATACTCCAATTATCAAAGGCATGGAAAAGTACACTAATAGAAAAATACAGAATAAATTATTTACCGAAATAAAAATCAATCAGGAAATAAATAAAATAAAAAAACAACCCGAAATTCAGGGTGCTCACATCCTACCCACCTTATAAAAATTTCGTCCTCGAAATTAAAATGTCCATACTCCCTCTAGGTCAAACCCCCATAATAAAAGTCCCAGAACTTAAATAAAACATACCATCAAAAAAAGAACTGCATACAGGGTCATGGCATACGGTGGTAGTGAAAGTCTCATCTAGGTATACTAGTCATGCTAACTGAATCGGTCATAGGGTATCAACCACACAAGCAAATCCAGGGTGCTAAACGAGAAAAGATGCAGAAATATCAAATCATCAAAACTGTAAGACAGTCTACCCCATGTGAAAACTGGTACTCATCAAAAAATAAAGAAAGGTAACCACCAATCATCTAAAAGGGTACAAAAAATCAAATTGAAAATTAAGGAATTGAAAATCACTTGTATTGAAATCCAATCGCATTATATAATATAGAGAGCATTAGAGAGGGAAAACTAGCATCATGTGTATGGGGATATGTGAAATATATATGAAGAGTATAGGAGGATTTGGGTTCCAAAACAACAGCTATCAAGTTACACTAATCATGGCATTTTGGTTAAACAATCTACAATACGCAACCTATTTAATCATAACATGCATGGCTAACCATATACATCTATAAAAAGGTAGAGATTTAGTTACGTATTTATATACATTATAACATGTATGCATAAACTCTATATATATTCTTATAGATATATAATCCTAACATAGAGGGGAAGGGTAAGGTTAAATGACAGTATATACTATGTTAGAGTGTGTGTGTGTGTGTATCCTTGTACAGGGTTATGACTTAGTATTAAAAAGTTAAACCAGGTTTTAGTTCAGCATTTACATATAAAATCTGAAAACAAGCTAACATTTAAACCATGGAAATTATGAACATAATGCGGTCTCAGATTTTAGGGTTTGAACATCACAACCAATCTCAATGGTCCTAACACATCCTAACATGATAGAAAAGAAATCCTAACATACTATCAATACAGTTATCTACGCATTCAGTTCAATATTACATATTAAATCTGAAACAGAACTAAACATGGAAATCAATATGAAAATGTTAACATGTATACAGTTTTCAGAATTTTGGAGAACTTGAACATTAAAACCCAACTCAATGTTTATCACAAACTAGCATGTAAGAATATGAAACTTAAATTTATATTCCTACTTACAACAATGTACGCAGCTCTAAATATTATATTAAGAAAATAAAACAGTAATTTAAACTAAACATTTGGAATTCAGTATTAAGGGTTAATATGTACACAGTCTTAAATTGACAAATTTTAAACACAAATTTTCAACAAAATTTTTTGAATTGAAACCCTACGTATAACATACATGTGCAGTGACGTAAACCTAAATAACAACATGAAATTTTATATTTAAAATTACGAATTTAAACATGGAAAAGCAGAGAACCAGAAATATTGGTTATGAAAATTTGGACATCAGCAACAAATCAATATGTATCTAGATATGTGGAAAAATCAAGTGTAGCATGCATACGTGTTAGGCAAGTGTCTGCTATATATATATTCATATACATATTCTCATGTCCCAATAAAAATTAATTAATTCTACGTTAAGTCTAACATTTAGATTTCTACCAAGATTGCGAGCAGGTGATTGGCGAAATCAAGACAGTTTTATTATTATCTAATATAAGATTAATAGCAAGAAGGAATTAACGATAAAATCTATTTTGCTTATCTGATTAAGGAAGAACCCTTTTTGAAACCCAGTGCTAAATTATCAAATCCAAGATAAAATCTAGCAAAATCATCGATTCATTGTATTATGAAAACTTCTAGCAAGAAGTTACACCAAGGTTTATGAAAACAACTAAACATACTCTTAAGTTAAATGACAAGAAACTAGGCAAAACAACAAACAAATTTTTTTTTTTGAATGACTGAGAAAAGTAGAGAAAATATGTTCAAAATATTTTAAGGTGCAATCCGATAATCATATGCGTCTATCCAAAATCATGGTACTCTAAATCCTCGTCATACTAGTATGCAAGGCTACGATAATCACAGAGCCCTTGACTTATGCACATATCTCTAGAATCATGGTATTTAACATTTTCGCGGTGCCGCATGCTTGGCTGCGAAAACCTTAAATTCCCACACCCGAGAAATATATTCAGAGTCAGACTATATGTCCTCACCATGCTGGCTAGTGTGACTATATAGAAGACTAGATTCCATAACATAGATGACCTAGCCCATATAATTTCATCTTGCCAAAATTTAAATTAATCAATAATGAATACTCAAAATCAAATCAAATTTATTAACGAACATCAAAATTCAAAATGAACAAAACCCATCAAAATACAAACTCAAATGCAACAGCTATCGTCAAAATTCAAAATTCGAAAATCTTTCATCAACATAAATACAACTCAAATTCAACAATAATCCATAAAAATCAAATTAAACAACAAAAGTAAAATAAATTAAATCAAGGGAAAAAAGTGAGTTTTAAATCGAAGTTAAATAAGATTCTCCAGGGTCGTCCCAGAAATCTCTCAAGGGTTCCTATCTGTGATTGAGTACCTTCAAAATATATCCTAATCCTACTGCAGGCTGTAATGGTACTCTAGTTCGAATACCACTACACTTTAGTCTCGACCTGTATGGGCCACCACTAAAAACGTGTCACGACCCGCACCCTAGAGTTAGGGCACGAGAACGTAACAACGCCCAGCCTACGCCGCAGTGTCGGCGGTAGAACGCTGTCCTAGGTCTCAATGCATCTAACAGTATAAGACTAAACAGTTTATACTCCCCGAATGGGGGTGACATAGCAGATACAGACTCAATCACATCTAAGGTAGAGCATGATAAGGATAGATAAAACATGAAATCCAAAATAAATACAGGAGATAGAAGTCTAAGTGTCTAAGATACATGAACCCAGAAATACATCTCAAAACTCAATAAAGATACAGTAATCCACAAAGTAAATACAACTCCAGACAAAATGAAATAACTACCTAAACAACCTCTAATGTGTCTCATCTAGGCTAGCAGGCACCTCCAGGCTATCTGTAAAATTTATCAACAGGTCCAGTCAGGACTGGAACGAGCACATTACATCTCAACAGTTCATAGCAGGTTAGAAAATATAATCATGCAGTAAAGTAAGATACAAGATCTGAAGAAATACAGTATGTAAACAGAGAGAGAACAGTAATAGAAATATCTACTATAAGTAGAGAACTAACAGTGGCTAGTGATGTAGAGTACAGGATAGCACATGTGAACGGAACAAATTTGTACATGATCTACACTAAAGAGTTGTACATGATCTACACTACTAAAGAATTGTTCACATGACTACTAGCACTCTCCCGTTTCCCCAATCAATACACAAGGATCTAAACAAGTTATGTTATTGTACATGATATCACATGGGGGCCCATATAGGGTACACATGATAGTATACATGAAAGCTCTGTGAACATGAGAGTACAAGATTCACAAGAGTGTACATGTATGGTGAAAGCACAGGAGTACATGATGAAAGTGAAACACACATGACACAATGTACCCGATGCTCCCGAGGGGGATAACATCGCATGAAGAGATCCATATAGTACTAATCCGTGATAATGTCGTGACAGCATCAAGTATAGTTATCTAAAGCAGGAATATAATTCTAAGCAGGATATGAAATGATCAGAGAATGTACTCGCCTCGATAACCTGAACAGCTGATAAGTATAGGGGGGTCCCACTAAAGCCACAGAGTCCTATTTAAAGCAACACAGGTTACAAGGTGTTCAAGTTGTAATAAATGAATCTCTATAATCAATCTACATTATTCTAGGTTCTTCTAAGTCAAAACAACTCTAGGTCGACTCCGGTCAATAATCTAGTCAAACTAGGTCAAGTGTTGACTTATAGTTGACTTTGGGTCAACTGGTCAACTTAGGTCAATCAGGGTCAATTCTAGTCTAATATAAAGTGTACTTCGTTATTTGTACGTCGAAACTTACGGCATGCAAATCGAGATAAGAAGATTATCTGTAAGGTTGATAATCTTATTATAGTGATCCACGTATCCAACTTGCCAATTTCAGCGATGTGAGATCACTGGAATTGACTGATCTCAGTTTCGTTGTACTAATCCCGAAATACGAACATTATATAAATTAATTATTAATTAATTATAAAAAGGTTAAACTCAGAGAAACTATCAACAAACATTGTCGGACGATGAAATGAACATCGTCAACGTGTCCAGAATGGTCAAATTAGCTAGGATAGCCTACCCATCGGTCCAATTTGGACATAAGGGCAAAAAAGGTAATTTTAGGTCAAAACGGTGTCCGTATCGGAGCCGTTTTGCACCAAAAAATGTGCAAGAAAATAAGTCTATAAAATATAACAAATTATATGTCCACGCAACCAGAATGTCGATACGAACCCAACGGTATCTCCAGAATTGGATTCCGTTGTCCCGATCTCATTTTGGCCCGTTGACCAGAACTTGGAATTCCGGTTTGCACGGAAATACGTGCCGGAGCCAAAGTTCCCAAAACTCAGCAAACTACCTGTCAACGAGTCCAGAATGATGATACGATCTCAACGGTATCTCCGGAATTGGATTCCGATGAGCCGATCTCGAAATGACCCGTTGACCCGGATATTGGTATCCGACTTGCACCGAAATGCGTGCCGGACCCAATGTCCACCAAAACCTAGCAAATTATATGTCAACGAGTCCAGAATGACGATACGAACTCATCGGTATATCCGAAATTGGATTCCGATGAGCCGGCGTCAAAAAGTCCCGTTGACCCAGAAAGTGGGACCCGCTTTGCACCGAAAAACGTGCCCGGGCCCACGTTCTCCAAATCTAACAAACTTTATATGAAAACATGCCAGAACGACGCCACAAGTCTAATGGTGGTGTCAGAAATAAAATCTGGAGTCCCGTGTTCAAAAATGGAATTTTACAAGTTAGAAATTACGAATTCGGACGGCCAACTTTGGCGTCGAATTCAACCAATCAAACAAGCTCACAATGAAACGAAACTGGAGGGGTAGTAAGAGGGTTATACCAGCTTCGCACAGGAACTGGTAGCACGCCAAACGGAGTTGCGGTGGAGGAGATACAAGCTGACGAAGTTGGCCCCGCGAAATTGTCCAAATTTAATACAATTTAAACGGTCAACTTGGTGGCCGGTTTTGATGTATCAACGATAAAATTAACGGACGAAAATTGACATGAGCGAAGGTGGATATACCGAGATTGCGACGGAGCGAACAAATCGCCGATCCAACTGTCGGATCTCCGGGAAAACGTGCGCAAAGTCGCTGCGACGGAGCGCCAAAACGGACTCAATCTCGCGCGCGTCACGACGGGACGTCGTACAAAACGCACGAATCGCCTCGACGGCGCGTCCCGGAGGACGGTGGCCATCAGGGGAGGACTCGCTGGAGTGGGGCGCACCCACGGCTAGCCACGGCAGCCCACACGGCGGCGCGGCGGCGCATGACGGCGGCCCGCGCGCGCGCGTGTGCTCGTCGATGGTACTGCTGTGCACTGCTGTACCGTACGCTGGTGGCCAGCAAAGCGATGGCGGGGATGTGGACGTCCAGCCTACCACGACGAACTGGGGGTGGCGCGGCCACAGTAAACCAGTGGTGATGGTGGTGGCCGCGGGGAAAGATGGAGTGGTGGCCGGAAATGGTGGAGTGATCGGTTTTGGTGATGAAGATGAGGAGGAAAGGGGAGTAGGCCAGGGTGGCCGACGGCCAAGGCCGGAGGTTGTGGCTCGGCTTGGCCAGGAGCTCGGGGGGGTCGGGCTATGTGGAAGTGGTGGTGGTTGTTTATGGTGAGGAGGAAAGGAGGAGGAGATAACTGGTGGTGCGGCCTGCTGGGGGTGGCCGAGCTCGGCCAGGAAGGAGGGAGGTCGGTCACGGCTGAGCTCGGCCATGGGAGGCTGCTGATGATGGTGTGTTTTGGTTGCATGGGAAGAACAAGTGAGAGAGAGAAAGAGAGTAATTTAATGTGTGGGAGTGAGTACAAGAGGGAAAGAGAGAGATGAAAAAGTTATCCAACATGGGGATTAGGGCCGGCTAGGGGGAGGCTGTGAGAGTGTGAATGGGGGGAAATTAATGGATGAGATTTGTTTGGGGAAACAAAGGCTAGGATTTACTTAGAGGAAAATGTCATTCCAATGGATTTAACCAATAGGAATTTCTTACTAAATAATAATAAAAAATAGATGAAAAGAGTACTTGATATTTTTGGACAATAAATATGAGGGTGTCCCGATGGAGGGCAACAGGGAGCTGGACTGGGCTCAGTGGAGCCGGATTGGGTTAAAATCGGACGTGATGCAGAAATCGAATTAAAATTAGACGTTGATGATCATATGTAAATAAGTAGCACATGGGGATTCCAATAAATGGGACACAAGTGGCGGACGGATAGTAGGCTCAAAGTGGGCCATGTCCATAGTTGGGGCAGACAGGTTTTGGTCGACAGGGGACCCACAAATCAAGTTGGAAAATGAATGTGACGCCGTGGAGTGAAATAA
Source organism: Iris pallida (assembly GCA_029216955.1). Classification (NCBI taxonomy): domain Eukaryota; kingdom Viridiplantae; phylum Streptophyta; class Magnoliopsida; order Asparagales; family Iridaceae; genus Iris; species Iris pallida. The sequence continues at coordinate 19,384 of JANAVB010025854.1, forward strand.
AATCGGGTCACGTGTCGAAAAAGTTGTGCGAATCAAATGGAGCTCAAAATGACGTGTCTGAGTGGGACACAAAGGTCATGGATGATGAGCGTCTCGAGTAGATCATCAATGAGGAGTTGGTTTCAAGAAACTGACTGGTCTTGCGCTCCCAATTTAAATGTCATGGTAACGCGCTGAAAATGATCAAGGAAAAGAGTGGGAAAATAAATATCAATCAAATGGTCTAAACCGACCCGAAGTTCAGCGAAGAAAAAGGGCACAAGGGAACAAGTTTGGATGGGACACTATACCGTCATGAAGGTAATCGTGTCCACCCCAAAACTCGTGAAGAAGATTTCCAAAGTTGAAAATCCCTGATACTCCAATTATCAAAGGCATGGGAAAGTACACTAACAGAAAAATACAGAATAAATTATTTACCGAAATAAAAATCAATCAGGAAATAAATAAAATAAAAAAAAACAACCCAAAATTTAGGGTGCTCACAACTCTCCACATCTACTGCATCGACCTGCCTTGGAAGAGAGGTCGGCGTGGTCGTTTCTTCTCTTTGGGTCGACTCGGCCAGTTGTCGAGACTGTGACCTGGTGGTGACCTTCTCTGATGGATCCAAGATAAGTTTCTTCTTTGCAACCAGAGAAGAAGGTTCATTAATCCTTCTTTTTCTCTCCTTGGTTGGAGATTTGACCACTTTCAAGGAAACTCGTAGTGGTTCATTGACCTCCTCAGGGAAGTTAGCTTCCCTTGAGGCTTCCAACGGATCATCTACTGGCTCATGCTGCTCGTCATTACCTGGAGCTAGCATAACAGTTGCTCCCTTCTTCAAACGCGTCGCCGTCGCGAAGCTATCTACAAGGTTGAAGTTCTCGACGAATGTATTCGCTGCTGTATAAAAAAGCGAATATTTGTATAACATCCGGGGGTCGTGATCACTCTTGGTCGGCATCGAGAACACTGTCCTTGTGTCTCGAGCATTATAATAAACCCAGGCCCTGGCGCCATCAATCAGATACCCCTTTTCTTGCAGGCAAATTATAGCATTGCCTACGTGGAACTGGTCGTAGCCGAATTGACGAGCAAAGCGGCTTGGCAGATATGGTTCTAAGAAACATTCTTCTTCAAATCTATACACCAAGTGCGACGACCTAATCGTCCTCAGCCAATCAAATGCTGTCCGACCTAACGGCTGCCTCCCAAGATCAATTAGATTTGTCGACATATATTCATAGCCGGTTGGAGGGGCAACACAGTAAAAATTCTACCCCTTCCCAAGGTTCAAAGCACGTCTGCAATCTTTCAGACTAGTGTATATCTATTTGTTCCGGGAGAATCTCCGTAAATAGCTACCACCGACTGCTCCCATGTCAGGGTTCATCAATGATGGATGGTGCAGAAGTAACCATCCGAACAAATAGGTATAAGGCAGCTCCAGCCGAGGGAAGTTCCCCTTTTCGCCCTTCCATTTGAGCATTGATTCAATATAAAGACGAAGACCAGCGTTTATTCTGCAGGTCATCGCCGACAGCAGATCCATCCGGTAGCCAAAGACTAACCGGACAGCAGCAAAGAGCACGACGCGATGGAAGCCGTCGACAGCGCTCGCTCCTGGGACGACGAATCATCGGAGCTAATATATGAGGAAACCAGCCAACTGGGCTTCCTTTGACATGGGTCTATAGCCCAGCCTTATGAAACTTTTAATAACATCTTCTGTTTTGAATGGAGGCTATTAAAATTCGTCGTCAACCTTGATGTCCATTTCTTTGTTTTCTTCCATCAATCCAATCACCTCGCTGTGGCTGAGTAGTTTGAAGAAGGTCGGGTTGCACGTATCGTTATCCTTAGTTTTTTTCTCGATGATGTGATTAAGAAAAAGATAGGGCAACCACTTTGATGAGTAACAAGTGCCGAAAAAATCACTCTTATAATACATGGAGCAAATTTTGTAGTGGCACAGTAGTTCTTCGAAAACGGCCACCATCTCTGCATTCTCTCGACGAAGTCGGTCTAACTCGTCGTTTGTTGGAACAAATTCTTCGTAGGGGAAGTCTCCCATTGGTAAGCTCGAGATATATTTCATCTCATGAAGAGCTAGTCCAATTTCTCCGCAGGGTGTCATGAATGTCCCTGTCCTAAAATTGTACCTCTCTGCCAAGGCGAGAAACAGATGAGAGTTGGGGATAAATCCATATACGGTAGAGTATACCGCCTGATATAGCTCAATCTCTTTGAGCATTTCCTCGAACTGAACCAATATCCAATTGGTTATGCAGCTCCATCTTTTGTTGTCTGGATTCACCAGACCTGTCAACCGGATGTCCTGATCCGGGTATCTTCCCTCAACCTTTGCATATTCATTTACAAATATCGGTGTTCTAACTGGCAGCAGCAAAGAGGAGTTCTCTGGAGGGATGCAGCCAGGCTTCAATCCTCTGAGCAATGAGCTATGACGCTCAGAGGAGCTATAGAACATATCCCTGCTATTCAGTCCTTTCTTTACACAAATATTTCCTGTTCTTGCTTACTGGAGAGGGGTAATATCGCAGTCCATCCTCCTGGGATGGCTCGCATGGGCATACGGGATAGAGGGAGGCATCTGGCAATGTCCGGTAACAGTATTATTTTTTCTTTTCTCTGGAAGAGTCTCTGCTCAACACGAGGTCTCGGCTGAGAACTCTTGTCAATAGCTTCGCAAAATAAGAACATGGGTTTCTTATGACTGATGGCATCGGCAGTCTGCAGAGGCTGCCCATTCATCAGACTCAATAAAGTTTCGTTGTCCTGTGCTACTAAGATGGCTTGACGGAAAGATGGCAGAGCATATTGGAGAAATATTACATGGGACAAATCTTCCTTAAACTCTGGTTCAGCAAGGGTCCCTGCAAAGATTTCATACTCTGGATCTTCTCTGATATTAACTGCATCAAACAGAAAGACAGAATTCAGTATATACAAAATCAAAGGTTCTGTCCAAAAAAATCAGCAAATTGCGCAAGCATCAGATTGTGCTGTCTGTAAATCATCAGATTGCGCAAACAATAGCTTCTATGCGCAAACTGTCCAGTTGCACCAACTCATCCACTTGCGCAAGCCATCAGATTGTGCTGAATAACTTGCACAAAACATCAGTTTACGCTGGACAGTCTTGCACAAATCAGCAGATTACGCTGAACATTTGCCAGCGCTTTCCACCGATTGCGCAAGAAAATAGTCTTCATAAAAATAAAAACTATTAGGTTTGTGCAAACCGAAACGCTAAACAGGGCGGCGCAATATAACCAAATCTCTAAAAAGAGATAGGTTTGAGGATTCAATCATGTCGAAGAACCCTAAAAAGGGTTTTTGATCAAGCGAGTACCTTGCAATGCTGGGTGATCGACTTCGTGTCGTGAGATACACGGCACAGCACGAGTCGAGGACTCGGCGAGGGCTTTGCCCTTGTCGGCGGTGGAACGCTTCGGAGCCATTTGAAGTCGACGGAGAAGAAGAAAGAAAGTCGGAGTAGGCTCGGGAATTTTTCTCTCTTAAACAAAGTGAAAACAAGTAAAGAATGACAGAAGGAAGAAGAAGAGCTATTTATAGCTTTTCGAGAGTAACGGTCGTCTCGGATTACGCCGAAGAAATGGGAGCTGACTCCTCTAATTGCGCAGACAAGTCATTACTTGCGCAACTTGATTTTAAAATCAAAATTCAAAGTATTTCGAAGCTTTGACTATCTTCAAACTTCGAAAACTTTGAAGGGGGTCTTGTAGGTCCTAAAAATTAAGTTACACCCATCAAAGAAGTCATGAAAATCAAATTGTGCATCCTTCAAGTGAACTGCGCAGGAGACAGATTGCGCAACAACTCGATTGTGCAGGCTGAACTGCGAACTCATCCAAGTGCGCAAGCTGACGTGGCCTCGTCATCATTATCTGACAGAGAATCAGATCTTCCTGACAGCTGACAGCCCAGAGAACGAAGAAACTGTTCATTTATTGTACAGCACAGCGCTCGAGGACAGCTGTACATGCAGCGCAATCTGCCAGGCTCTTTGCAACGCGGTCCATCCCAGCGCAATCTGAAGCCAGCGTAATTCATGTGGCGCACTCCATCATGACAACTGACAATGAACACGTGGCCTACATGCCATCAATTACTCACCATGTGGCAACCGTCTGTACACGACCAAGCGCATTTCAATCAAACAATGCCATGCGTCACATACAGGTAGTCCACGATTGAGTAACTACCTGCGCAGTTCATTGCTTGCGCAATCCAAAGTCTGCACAATCCAACCTGCGCAATTCAGAATAACAAAAAGTTAGTTATTTTCAGAACTCTATAAATAGAGTTTCAAGCCTTCATTGTCACATACACACACACAGAGATAAGAAGTCATCACCAGAGATCAGGAGTTCTTGCCAAAGTGCTACTGCAATCTTCAGAGGCTACCGTCTTCAAAGTTCACATCGTCCAAGGGATAAAGCAATCGTCATTCAGATCGGATTCCTATAGTTGTACTTTCCCAGAATTCTTGTAATCTTCTTACAAAGTTTGTGAAATAAAGGTCAACTTTTGTTTTTGCAAACAAATATTATCATTATTAATATATTTTCTATACAGGGAAGAGGCAGCGAGAGTATTAATAGTAATCATTAATATTTTCCTATAATTAGAATATTTGACAATAGTATGGATTAAAAATTAGTTTAAGTATTAATATTTATTCTCAGTAGTATTATTGTTATTTATTATTAATATATACAGTAATATTTTTTAAAATTATATTTGTACAAAAATATAGAGTTTTGGGCTTGGGCCCGAGCCCATATTGGGAGTTTATTTTACATTTATTTCTGGGTTTTGATATTTGCGTTTATTATTTGGGCTTACCAAAATATGTATATATATTGAATTTTGTAGATAGAAATGTTTTGGGAATCAATATGTATAAAACATAAGTTTTGGGATTTAAACATACTATATATATATATATATATATATATATATATATATATATATATATATATATATATATATATATATATATATATATATATATATATTGTATATATACTTAAATAAATCCTACGGACTTATTATATCTATTGAGTTATAATTGTATGTGATTTTTTAACCAAAAATATAAATAGTTCTTAATATTAAATTTAAAGGTTGTAAATATATGTTTCCTATAAAATTATTAATAGGGAAAATAATCTTTCCTGGACTTTTATATTATTTTTATATATGAGTTTATAATAAATTCTAAGTAATTTATAAATAAATAGTTTTCTTAAAGATATTGGGGGTAACTTTTCTTATATCAAATTTCTTCCTATATCAATTCTTACCATGACTAATCGTATTTCTACTTTTTTTACAATCCTAAACTTCTTTATATCGATCCTAGCCAATTAGACTATCCTGGACCCAACAGGATTATCGGTTTCACCAACAAAGGACCACAGGCGAGTACATTTTTTGATAGTTTTTACATTTGATAACTTCTATGATTCGTGTATTTAGTATTGTCTTACATTAATTTTTTTGTTTGATTCTCTATACGATGGTTACACGATGTAGTATTTTATGGATTCCTTACATATTATATTTTGTGACTACTATGTTCGTGACTAATGTATGATTTTCGTGTTCATGACCTATTTGAATCCATTAGTACTAGTTGGGCGGAGAAATATTTTAGTAGACGAGTGAACTACCCTTTCCATCTCATGGTCTTATATGAATAATAGCAGCCGCACACGACACGTGCGATGTCCAGATCTTACCCCTAGCCGTTTACATTTCGAAAGTGGTATTTCAACACACTAGATAGGTGCAGTTTTTTTGTTCCACTTTATACATTGCTGGTTGCATGTCTTATAAGTTTTTTTTACTATTCTTACTTGTCATAATTACCATGCTCATTTGCTTTTACTATATGTTTCGTTTCATGATTCTATGCTTATATGTTCATCATGTATTTCATTATTATTTACTGTTTTATAGACTTTATGAATTATTAGAACTACTGTTAGAAATGTACTCGTTCCATTCATGACTGGAAATCATTTTTCATATTAGTCGTGGCTACTCTTTGCATTGGACCTTTGGGAAGATACTAGTGTATTTGAAGGCCAAAATCTATGAAGAATAGTTAGATAGATTTGATCATCAAGTTTAAATTTGTTGTATTAGATTTTGTGAGACATTGTACTTTTGATTAAATGTAAACTTGAATGTTGTAAATTGATTTAATTTTGTGAATAGACAAATAAAGAAATTATTTATGAGCAATATTATGACTTTATTTATTATAGGCTAGACAGCGTTCTACCGTCGATACCGCGACGTAGGCTGGACTTGTGCATGCACTCGCATCCTGAAAAGCGGGTGTGGGTCGTGACAGTACTCCACCCCGATAATATCTCGTATGCTGGAAAATTATTGATGGTCTACATCAACATCGCTATCATCTGAAAAGTTCTGCTCCATCGATATATATATATATATCATACGTCTGAACGCCGAGCTACCACAATTGTTTCAACTCGTCCACCAACGGTTGCAAGTAGATATCGATGTTCTTCTTTGGTTTTTTTTGACTGGGTATGATAAGTGTCAAGAACATGTAAGGAGTCTTCATGCACATCCACGGTAGTAGATTGTAACGGATCAAAATTACCGACGAACAAGAGTACTGAGACATCGACTGTCTGAAAGGAGTGAATCCATCATAACATAAAGTCAACCGAACATTCCTAGGCTCTACAGCAAATCCAGGATGGCATCGATCAAAATGCTTCAATGCCTCTCCATCGGATGGATGAGATAATTCTCCTTCATCCATCTTTCGTTCTTTGCTCTGCCTTGTCATGTTTTCTGCAGTATTTGAGGACATATACATCCTATGTAGCCTTTTTGTGATCGGCAAAAACTGTATGTATTTGTAGGGGCGTAACCTTGCTCATGCAGTTGATTTTCCTTGGCCCCGAATGGGCTTGTACTGGTCCTCGTGACAGAAAATGTATCCGTCTTTATCATTGTTATCCTTGTAGTACAACATGCAGGCGTTTCGATAATAATCTATCTTTTCATAGCCTAATTCGTGTTTTCGTATCATCATCTTCGACTTGTAAAAGTTTTCTGGCAAGTCCTTTGCTCCTTTTGGCAGCAACTCTCTAACAAACTGAATTATCCGCTCGTAGCATTTCTGGGTACGTTAAAGTCAGACTTGAGGTTCACTAGCCACATCACCACCGACAGGACAAAATGAGAATCACAGCCCGGATATAACGGAGTATTAGCATGCTTAAACATATCATAAAACTCTTTTGCAGCAGGATTCAGGTCCTTCGGATCAATACTTGGACCGGCCGCATCAAATACCAACTCACGTGCCAAGTTTCGATGTCGATATTCGAAGTGATCTCCAAGAGTGGACTCTCCCACCTCCGTATTAAAGGAGGATTGATATTGCGGAACTAAAGGTTCTCCTTAAGCCGTCCACTCATTGTAGTTCGGTACGAAATCCTTCTTATTGAGGTGCTCTCTCACAAGATCTACCTCTTTGAATGGTATATTATTACATTTGACATAAGGGCACTTTATGAGCCTCATGTTTATGAAATAAGGTTGGCTACTGGTGTATCTAAGAAATTCTTTGACGTCCGCCTTGAAATCATCTGTCAAACCAATATTGCTCTCATGTTGCCAATTGTACATCCATGAACGGTCAACTAAGTATCGACTCATTTCTCTCTTACACGTGAATGATTCTGCACCTACGGTTTATATTCAAACAATATGGACTAGATACAAATTATGATTTTTATATCAAAAAATTATCCCATGCATTGCTTTGAAGCTATCATGACTAACTATATATGTATCCTTCAATGGATACTCATGACTAATTAGGTATCCTCTTTCAAGCTATTGCGAAGACACGAGGATTCGAGACGATAAAAAATATTGGAGAGTATGAATCCTCTTCTTCCTAATTAGGTATCCTCTTGTGCTAGAATCTTAATAGTGAACTTTTGTCTATTTAAAAAATAATAATGCAATAGTGTCATTATTAAAGGACACAAAACCTAAAATGTTCTTGATTCTTAAATCATATGATCTTCTGTGATTGTTATCCCTCTAAGTTGATTAACGTAAAGAATATGCAGAGAATGATAAGTACAATTTTTATCATCGAAATCAAAAGAAAGTTCCTATTGGTTTACAAGCAATTAGGGAAGAATCTATCTCTCAAGGTTCTTCTAAGTGCCACCTGATGCTCACATCATTCATTGGTTAATCTTCTGAGTGAAGGCCTACAGGCACGTGAGATAGAGGCTGCTACCGTCCTCTTACTAGCACTATCTTTTTCATCAATAAAGCCAGAATACATTAAGCTAATGGTGGTAGCACAGCTTGTTCTAACACGGTTTGGTGAACAACAACAGATTCTTTTATAGGATCAATTTTTTTAGGGTTTTAAGCAAAGATTAACAACAACAACAACACTTTCTCTGTCGGATAAAAAAAATGACATATAACTATAACACATAATCTAAATATAAAAATGTAACACAATTAAAAAAAATACCTGTAACCGGAGGAGGGGAAGGGGTCTCTTGAAGGGGAGGAGGAGGGACCCGAGGAGGAGGGGGCAAAGCTCGGATCAGGAGGAGGGAACCGAGGAGGAGGAGGGCGTTGGTTATCGGGGAAGGAGGAGGGGGCCGAAGAGGAGGGGACGTTGGTCGTCGAGGAAGGAGGAGGGGGCCGAGGAAGATGGGGCTCGCGCGTGTGAGGTGGTCGGGGGAGGAGGAGTAGGGGGTTCGCCGAAGAGGGGGTCGGGGGAGGAGTAGTAGGGAAGATGAGGGGGTTCGGGGTTTTGGGGGGGAGTTCTAATTTTGGATGAAATTTTAAGAATAAAAATGAAAGGTTAGCTGCATCAGTTTTATTCATCACCAGCGACGGACCATATCCGTCACTAGGCTGTCGGTAATACATTAGCGACGGATTAGTGACGAAAACAATGACGTATGTTTTAAGTTTATTTTGCATAAATTATCAGTCACTAGGTAGTTGCTAGTCAGTTTCTATATAGCGACGGATTCCTTTCTTTCACTAAGGTATGACGCTATTTAACTCTAAAATGTTCTATTATTACTTGGTCTAAATGTTTTATTTTTACTCATTCTAAGTCTTCAATTTTATGATACTTGATAATCCTTGAAATTTGAATCGAAAAATTGTTATTCTTGTATAACTCAGCTTAGGCTTGTATGACATCATGTCCCAATAACTTTATTATAAATTTTTTGGCGTGACAATATTAACAGGTTTGTTCCTGTCAAGCATTATTGTCAATGTATTATGTTGGATCTAATTTATTTATTGCTTTCCATTCCAACCTATTATTACTCTAAGTTGTTTAAGTGTTATTATATGTTCTTCATTATATTTATCTTGTGGATGAGATTTAGCTTGCATGCATGTTATTATTTGTGAGCTGAAGTTTACTTTAGTATAACAAAAGACGTTTCGATAATAAGATTTGAATTACTCCAAAAATTGTATTAGCTGGTCAGATCATGTATATGTCCCACTTCCTTTGAGAAAATGACATGATACTGTACAATCAACACACTGTGGTATAGAGGTCATACTACTTTATATGGAGTTCATTGACTATTAAATTCTAACAAAAAGAGAAAATCCTCATAGTACTTTTGATTTGAGAAAATTCTCATAGTATGTTTGATTTGATGGAAATAAAGAAAGGAATAGGGAAAAAATTGTTTCGTGTATAAATAATGAACCATTTTATTGTGTCTGATTCTCATTTTATTTTTCTCTCAATTCTCTGCAACCAAACACAGGCTCAATACTATTTTTGTTCTACATACAAATTAATTATTGGTCGCTAATAAGTGTTTCTTAGTTCAGTACTCGCATGGTTAATGAACCTTCGTAGCGTCCATCTGTAATGAGCCTCTATAGCATCCATCCGCACCGCCTAAATGAGGATTTTGGATAAAATGTTAGGAGCATCACTAATTTTGGCAGTACTAATTCATTAGAGAACTGTTAATTGTTTGTAACACTTTTGTTCAAAATTTTGATTGGACTGATTTTTCTGAAAATTGTCAACTTTTGGTGGCCTTAGAACGATTAAAATTGTGCTTCCCCTAACTAAAGATACAATGCCCTTATCATTGACCTTTTTGGACACACTAGAAATACAGTCCCAAAATCGGTAGCCCTTGAAATTATCATCATATTTATTTGTGTCGGCGGTAAGAGCACTACACAATATGTTATGGGACTGTCAAAGACCGTCCTAATTTATTAGAAATTTTTCAAAATTTTAGCAGTTTTAAGGATAATAAAGATTGTCAAAATTTTGATAGTTCTAGATATAGAAAATCGTCGCAATAAATGCGTTGTTCCTAACACTTGCTTTGCTTTACTCTTAGGGTCTGCTTGGATTGAGGGAAAGAAAAAAAAAAGTAGAGTTAAGTGGGGTTAAGTGAGAGAGATTTAAGTGAGGGGGAGTAGAATCAATACATATAACTTTGTTTGGATTGAAGGGAGAATTAAATGGGATGTGTTTAATAACTCATGTTTAGATTGGAGGTTATGAGCGAAAGGAGGATTAATAAAAAATATAATAGTTACCAAAACATCCTTATTAATATGTCATAAAATTAAATTTGGTTAAAATTTTAATTATAACTTGTTAAAAAAAATTCACAAATGAGGAAGCTACGGAGCAGCATGATGAAAGCCAAAAAAAAAATTATAGGAGAGATAAGGGCATTATGACTTTTGAAACACAACCCCTCAATCCCCTCATTAGCCCTCCGATTTGGGGGGTAAAAAAATAGACAAAAGAGGGTTAAACAATCCCCACTTAACCTCCTATAATGCCCCCTCCCTGTAGTGCCCCGTCCCTACATCGTTCCCCGTTCTCCATCCACGGGGTGCGCGAGAAAGGAACACTGTCGCTATCGATTCGGTCGGGACCGATACGTTGGGATCGATCGAACGGAAACGGTTGAATTAAGATCCATTCCCCGTTATAGAATGGCTTCTTCGGAACCAAGTCCCATATTCAGCGGGTTGCGCCTCAAGGATTGACTCTGCGGCTGAGTAGGGAGAGACCTCCCGTTGCTCTGCTTTTCACGCCACTTGCGTTGGTTTTGGCTTTGTTTTCTGAATGCGTTTTCGTGAATGTTTTTGATGATTTTTATGGCTTGTATTTCGAACTCGCATTTTCTATCGAACTTCTTGAATAATGTAGTGTTCTAGCCGGTTGCTTGTGCGATTTTAGGTAATCGTATAGGCGACATCTAGCGCGACCAATAAGTTCTCTTGCCTGAAGTAAACTCAAGGTGAGTGGCTGACCCTTCTCTTCTCGACCCCTTCTTAGTTAAATTGATAGTAGTGTTACGGAAGATATGATAAATGCAAAGGCACGGGCACTCTGTAAACTGCAGAAATGCATTAACAAAAGAATGACTCAAATGAAGTATGGATTCTACCTGAATAACTAAATAAGTTTAACTCGGTCATTGGACAACTTGTCGACAAGGAGAGAGTTTCCTCGAGCGACAACCCGGGACCACGGGACCGACTCGGCCTAGGAGGAAACACGGTATAGCTGTGCTGGATGATAGCACGGGTTAAGCGGAAACTTGCAGCGGGACTCGCTACTTGTGCTGCAAGGGCCCCGACTAACAAAGCTATAGTCCAGGATGGCTTGTGATGTCAGTGACCAAACATACGTAATATTGCACTTGGTATATAAATGAGAACAATTGACAGGGAAGAACATGGTAAGTTTCATAAGACGTGACGCGGTCCGCCGTGGGTAAGTTCTAACGTATTTTATATTATGCTTGTCATATGCTTGTCTGAAATTTATTAGGATGGTTAGAAACATTCATACATTAAGTCATATAAACTCTTCAACCAAATGAGAGCTTGGAACTTAAATAGCCACGCACCAGTACAAAGTATAATGTACTGATCCTCGCTCTCCACGCAGGTACCCCGAACTACGAAGGGCGTGCCGCTTAAAGCTCAAGGCGGCACAAACACTTTTGAAGCCTAGTCCGTGTGTCAAAGGCTTGTTTCTGAATCCTTTTGAAGACTCCGCACTCAGTACAAAAGAAGAAAAATGATGACTCGACTCCCCTCGATCGCAGGTGGAAAGTGTAACTATTTTGCTTGTAAAAAGGGGTGTAATGTATGGAACGACTATCTTATCAGCGTTCGTTTTGTAAGTTGAGTCATGTTGTAGCCCGTGCGACAATGATTGTAATAGAGTCAATGTAAATGTACTTTTATTATCAATGAAAAGTCTACTTCTATTTCAAATGTGTCAATCAATTTCTCTGCGTACTCTAACTTGATGTTGTGTTTCAGATAACCTTATGACTACGTCTTGTGCGATCGCAACTTAGGTTCGCATGGCATCACGCCCGAGGGACGACTATCGATTTTACGGAAATCGAGACGTGACATAATGGTATCAGAGCACGGCTTTACATCCTTGGCCTCGTATCTAGAGTTTTAAACCTTTGACCTCGCATCGATGAGATAAGTTCTTCCATACAATAAGTCCGTAATAATTTGAGACTGATGCGTTTGCCTTCGTATTGCAGAAGTGTCGGAACCCACGGCCGAGCAAGAGCAGAGCGCTTCTAGCGGCTCTAGTAGTTCGTGGGTCGGACCTTCTAACAAGACCATCGAAAGGATGCTGCACATGATGGAGGCGCAGTAAAACCAGTCCGAGAACCGACATCAACAGACAGAGGCACGACAGGCCCAGTTCGAAGCTCGCTTCGACGTACAAGCTAAGTTACAAAAAAAAGCAACTAGATACTCTGCAGCAGATCGTCCAGTCGATTGTGGCCAACAGAAATTCTATGACTACGCCTACTGTCACCGTGCCGGTGGTCCTACCCATTAAAGTCGACACGGAGGAGCCCGAGCGTCAACAGGCGATACCGAGAAAGTACAACTTTGAAGTGTTAGAATTCAAGAAAGTGTGCCGTACTTCCTTCAGCGGTACCGATGGCCCTTCTATGGCAATCGACTGGCTGGAAGAGCTGGAGGATCACTTCGAGCTCCTCGGCATTGAAGAATCAAGCAAGTCGCTTGCGCACAACTTCAGCTACGGTTGAACGCACACGACTGGTGGGCCGTGCACAAACGAGCGATCCGACTCGACAACAACACAACGTCGATCTCTTGGGCCATGTTCTGCAAAGCTTTTGAAGTCGAGTACCTTTCGTCAGCCATTTGTCAAGCGAAGGAAAATAAGTTCATGCAGTTGAGGCAAGGGAACCGGACAGTGGAACGCCACAGAATTCAATAAGTTGTCCAAATTTGCTGGTGCATTTCTTCCTACAGAGGAGTGTCGTGTGCGATGGTTCGAAGTGGATCAGCGACGCTCTATCGGTGTGCATGTTGGGGTCCCGAAGTACAAGACCATGGGCGAGGCTCTGAATCACACTCTCCGCCTTGAGAGTGAATACCCTTCCGTTGCTGCTGACGTTGTGCGTCACTCCAATCACAAACGTCCTAGCTATACGGGAGGCAACAACTACACATCAAAGCGTCCAAACCATGGCGGCAACAAGGAACGAACCCCACCGTTTCCTTATGTCAAATGTCAAAACTCGGTCACCATGCCAACGAATGTCATGTTCTCGACGGAGGATGCTTCAACTGCGGAGCAAGGAGCCACCAAGCACGAGATTGCCCCCGAAAATGGAAGCGTAATGCTCCGCCACAACAACACCGTCAAGAGAACCGAAGACAGGCGCCCCGACCTCCTCAGTCCGCTCAACCTAACAACCAAGACTGGCGTCCTATTGCCCAAGGGCGCGTCTTCGCCCTGACTCGAGACAAGGCGTTCGCTTCCGACACTGTTGTGACAGGTATATTGAATTTCAACAATGTACCTGCCCTGTGTTATTTGATTCAGGCGCTTCGTATACTTTCATATCGGCAGACTTCGCCGCCAAGCACAAATTCTCTGTAATGTTATTAGACCTTGATCTTAGCGTAAGTATGCCTTCGGGCGTGCCACTACTCACAAATTTAGCCTGCGGGAGAGGAACCATATGTATGGGGGTCAAAAGATCGGTCTTGATGCGATAGTTCTAGATATGAAGGACTTCGACATCATACTGGGCATAGATTGGCTCGGTCCTTGCAATGCTACCATCGATTGTGCAGGAAAGAGGGTCACCTTCCGTATACCTGGAGTGTCCGAATTCTACTATTCGTGTGGTGAAGCATCGTCGACCTGTATGGTGATCTCGGCGATTTCTGCTCGAAAGCTGCTTCATTCCGGATGCGAAGGCTACTTAGCGTCCGTTCATGACATGAGACATGATGGTACAAACGCGGGTCAGTCCGACGTTGTGGTAGAACTCCCAGACGTATTCCCGGATGAGCTACCCGACATGCCGCTCGATCGAGAGATGGAGTTCACCATCGACACATTCCCTGACACCCGGCCGATCTCGAAAGCTCCATACACAATAGCCCCTGCAGAATTAAAAGAACTGAAGGCACAACTACAGGAATTACTTGACAAAGGGTTCATCCGTTCGAGTGTCTCATCGTGGGGTGCGCCCGTGCTATTTGTGAAAAAGAAGGATGGATCGATGTGGCTCTGCATCGACTATCGGGAATTGAATAAGGCTACCGTCCAAAATAAATACCCCCTGCCCCGCATCAATGACTTGCTTGACCAGCTCCAAGGTGCAATGGTGTTTTCGAAGATTGATCTGCGATCGGGTTATCACCAACTCAAAGTCAAGCCAGATGACGTGCCGAAGTCTGCCTTCCGTACTCGTTATGGCCACTACAAGTTCTTGGTAATGCCGTTCGGTCTGACAAATGTCCCTGCCGTCTTTATGGATCTAATGAATCGGGTGTTCCATCCGTTTGTTGACAAATTCATAGTAGTCTTCATCGACAACATCCTCGTCTACTCGAAGGATCGAGCGCAACATGCAGAGCACCTGCGAACGGTAATCCAAATCCTTCGAGAGAATCAGTTGTATGCGAAGATGAGCAAGTGCGAATTCTGGCTAAACATTATCTCATTCCTTGGGCACATCATCTCCGTCGAGGGCATCACAGTCGATCCGAAAAAAGTCGAGGCAGTTGCTGATTGGAAACGGCCTGCATCAGTTAGCGAAATTCGAAGCTTTCTAGGCTTGGCGGGATACTACCGACGCTTCGTGAAGGACTTCGCGAAGATTGCATCGTCGTTGACTTGCCTCATCCAGAAAGGAGTCACATTCAAGTGGCCAGACGACTGTGAAGCTTCCTTCCAGGAGATCAAACAATGGCTCGTTTCGGCCCTGATACTTGCTCTTCCTGAAGGGACGGAGGGATTTCAAATCTTCAACGATGCTTCTGGCCAGGGCTTGGGGTATGTGCTCATGCAGCGGGATAAGGTGATATCTTTTGCTTCCCGGCAGTTGAAGCCGCACGAGAAGAACTACCACACGCACGACCTAGAACTAGCGGCAATTGTGTTCGCGTTGAAGCTATGGCGTCACTATCTCTATGGCATGGCATGCAGGATTTATAGGGACTACAAAAGCCTCAAGTATCTCTTCACCCAAAAAGAACTGAATTTGCGGCAGAGGCGATGGCATGAACTAATCAAAGACTATGACTTATCAATCGACTACACGCCAGGCAAAGGAAATGTTGTAGCGGATGTGCTGAGCCGGAAGTACTTAGCTTCGTTATGCATCAACGATCGACTGTTGCGTGACTTAGAAGGGATGGACATTGAACTCCGAGTTCATTTTAGAGACGTAAAGCTGGCGCAGCTGCGGCTGGAACCAGACCTATTGGAGAGGATCAATTCTGCTTAGAAGGACGACCCATACCTAGAGAAGATGCGGAAGCTGATATCGACAGGAAAAGCGTCCGACTTTACAGAGGACGAGTCGGGAGTGTTGCGAGTAAAGGGTCGTCCATGCGTTCCGGACGACGCAAAACTTAGAATGGAGATAATGTCGGAGGCACATTATGCAAAATATTCTTTACATCCTGGTAGCACCAAGATGTATAAGGACCTCCGCATTGTCTTTTGGTAGCACGGCATGAAGAGGGACGTAGCGCTCTTTGTGTCGAAATATATGGCCTGTCAGCAAGTCAAAACCGAGCACCAGCGACTGGGCGGGGAGATGCAGAACCTTGCCATTCCATAGTGGAAATGGGATCATGTCACTATGGACTTCGTTGTTGGCTTGCCGAGGATGCCGCGGGGAAACGACGCCATCTGGGTCATCGTCGATCGACTAACAAAGTCAGCACACTTCATAGCCATTAAAGTTACTTGGAGCGTTGACCGACTTGCTCAGATATACCTTGATGAAATAGTTCGGCTGCACGGGATCCCAGTATCTATCGTCTCGGATCGAGAAGGACGGTTCGTGGCATGCTTCTGGAGTAGTCTTCATTCGACGTTGGGGACCAAGTTGAAGTTTAGCTCAGCTTATCATCCTCAGACTGACGGTCAAACAGAACGGGTGAACCAGATTCTCGAGAACATGTTACGACTCTGTGCGATCGACTTGAAGTCAAGCTGGAATGTCCATCTACCGTTGGTCGAGTTTGCATACAACAACAACTACCAGTCCAGCATCCAAATGGCGCCGTATGAAGCTTTGTACGGCCGGAAGTGCAAATTGCCCATTTGTTGAGATGAAGTCGGGGAACGACAGATACTCGGTCCGGAGCTGGTGGAGCAGACCGTGCAGAAGGTCAAGTTAATACGGGAGAGATTGAAGATAGCACAAAGCCGACAGAAGAGCTATGCCGACACAGACCAACGCCCCCTCGAGTTCTCGGAAGGCGACCATGTATTTTTGAAAGTAATGCCCATGCGTGGAGTTTCCAGGTTCGGTGCGAAGGGAAAATTGAGCCCAAGATTTGTTGGTCTGTTCGAAATATTGAAGCGAGTCTCCCCGGTAGCTTACCAAATTGCTTTGCTGCCTGCATTGTCGGAGGTACATGACGTCTTCCACGTCTCACAATTATGGAAGTACGTGCACGATCCGAGCCATATGGTGGATTTGGGTAAGCTGGATCTGAAGACGGACTTGTCATATGTCGAAGAGCCGGTGCAAATCTTGGAACACAAAGATAAACTTCTCCGCAACCGTGCTATTCCTCTCGTCCGCGTCCTCTGAAAAAACCATTCGGTCGAGGAGTCGACGTGGGAGCTTGAGTCAAAAAAAAAAGAAAAAAATTCCTTCATTGTTCTCGTAGAGGTAGGTTCTATTCTTAAATTTCGAGGACAAAACTTTTTCTTAGTTGGTTATGGTGTAGTGCCCTGTCCCTACATCATGCCCCGTTCTCCGTCCACGGGATGCGCGAGAAAGGAACACGGTCGCTATCGATTCGGTCGGGACCGATAGGTCGGGATCGATCGAATCGATCGAACAAGAACGGTTGAATTAAGATCCATTCTCCGTTATGGAATGGCTTCTTCGGAACCAAGTCCCATATTCAGCGGGTTGCGCCTCAAGGATTGACTCTGCGGCTGAGTCGGGAGAGACATCCCATTTCTCTGATTTTCACACCGCTTGCGTTGGTTTTGGCTTTGTTTTCTGAATACGTTTTCGTGAATATTTTCGATGGTTTTCATGGCTTGCATTTCGAACTCGCATTTCCTATCAAACTTCTTGAATAATGCAGTATTCTAATCGGTTGCTTGTACGATTTCAGGTAATCGCGTAGGCGACGTCTAGCGCGACCAACAAGTTCTCTTGCCTGAAGTAAACTCAAGGTGAGTGGTTGACCCTTCTCTTCTTGACCCCTTCTTAGTTAAATCGATAGTAGTGTTGCGGAAGATATGATAAATGCAAAGGCACTGGCACTCTGTAAACTGTAGAAATACATTAACAAAAGAATGACTCAAATGAAGTGTGGATTCTACCTGAATAACTAAATAAGTTTAACTCGGTCATTGGACAACTTGTCGACAAGGAGAGAATTTTCTCGAGCGACCACCCGGGGCCACGGAACCGACTCGGCCTAGAAGGAAACACGGTATAGCTGTGCTGGATGATAGCACGGGTTAAGCGGAGACTTGCAGCGGGGCTCGCTACTTGTGCTGGAAGGTCCCCGGCTAACAAAGCTATAGTCCAGGATGGCTTGTGATGTCAGTGACCAAACACACGTAATATTGCACTTGGTATGTAAATGAGAACAATTGACAGGGAAGAACATGGTAAGTTTCATGAGGCGCGACGCGGTCCGCCGTGGGTAAGTTCCAATGTATTTTACATTATGCTTGTCATATGCTTGTCTGAAATTCATTAGGATGGTTAGAAACATTCATACATTAAGTCATATAAACTCTTCAACCAAATGAGAGCTTGGAACTTAAATAGACACGCACCAGTACAAAGTGTAATCTACTAATCCTCGCTCTCCACGCAGGTATCCCGAACCACGAAGGGCATGCCGCTTAAAGCTCAAGGCGGTGCAAACACTTTTGAAGACTAGTCCGTGTGTCAAAGGCTTGTTTCTGAATCCTTTTGAAGATTCCGCACTCAGTACAAAAGAAAAAAATGATAACTCGACTCCCCTCGATCGCAGGTGGAAAGTGTAACTATTTTGCTTGTAAAAAGGGGTGTAATGTATGGAACGACTATCTCATCAGCGTTCATTTTGTAAGTTGAGTCATGTTGTAGCCCGCACGGCAATGATTGTAATGAAGTCAATGTAAATGTACTTTTATTATCAATAGAAAGTCTACTTCTATTTTAAATGTGTCAATCAATTTTTCTGCGTACTCTAACTTGATGTTGTGTTTCGGATAACCTTATGACTACGTCTTGTTCGATCGCAACTTAGGTTCGCACGGCATCACGCCCGGGGGACGATTATTGATTTTACGAAAATCGGGGCGTGACACTCCCAAACCCCCACCCTAAAACCAAGTATGGTTTTTATTTTCCCTCACTTAACTCTCTTAACCCTCAATCCAAGTAGACCCTTAGCACCGATTTTTATTTGAAAGTACATTTTTGTTCATCTACCAAAACTATGGTGTATGTTTATCCTTCCACTCAATGATATCATGTGTCATTTTTATTCAACCTAAAATCATTTTTCGAGTGGTCTGGTGAATTCATAGACCACTGATTTGATATGTAATCTTTGAGTCGAAGGGTGAACATCCATCCTACTTTTAGTAGATGCACAAAAAATGGACTCTTTGTTTGACGAGCGTTTTTATACAGACCGACAGGCAAATTGCATGCCACGTGTCGTCCTCCCATTGGTCGGATATGTGTGGCTATGTAAGCAAGAGGAGTGCTGGTGTTTGAGAAAAACGCACCGGCCATTTTAGGACTAACACATGGCCTCAGTTCACGCGTCGGTTCCCCCTATCGGTTCCTTTAGGGTCTGCTTGGCAATTGTTGGTGTAGTAGTTGTGAGATATTTTAGAGCATCGATTATGAGCTGTTATGAGGGATCCAATTTTCAGTGATTTTAAGTAGCGACTTTTAAACCAATCCAAATCATTTTTGGTAATTTATTAACGAACGGTCATGAAATTTTTACACGAATAAATTACTTATATGTTCATATATAAACAAAAAGGCCCAAACGCGGTAACTATCACCCAGGCCACTTTTCAATTATTAGGTAGAAGTCTATATTTGAACAATAGACACATGAAATAAGATAAAGGCATGGTTGAAAGTACGAGAGAAATATTTTAGAAATAAAAACTTATAGAAGAAGCACATATGATAAAGAAAAAAGAGAGGATATGTATTACTAGTTATAATTATCTATTTTTGGTGAGAATATAAATGTAATAAAATGATAGAATTGCTCAAAACCTACCAATTTGGAATGTTAATAAGTCACCCAAAATTATATTACATCGATTTTAGAGAGTTTTGAGCTGGCCAAAATTAGTAATAAAAAAGGCTAAATTGTAACTTGATACCCTCAACTATCACTGTTTTACAACTAGATACCCTCAGATACTAACTTAATATCCAATCTCAACTTATATTTCTAACTTGATACCCAATTTTCTTTTATTCCTAAACTACCCTCCCCCCCGGCTGCTACTTCTCCCATCCACTCCGACGGCCATCCCCCTCCCTCCGGCGACCACCCCCCTACCCGCCTCCGGCCCCGACGACCCACCCTACCCACCCCCGAGCCCACGCTCCCGCTCGCATGCACCCCCGCGCGCTGCCCAGCGCGTCCCCGCGCTCTGTCCCGCTCTTGCGCTGCCCAGCTCGCAGCGCCCCCGAGCGTCCCCGCGCCGTCTGCTCGCGCGCGCGGCCGCTGCCACCCGCAGCCTCAGAGAGAGGGGTTGGGGGGTTGGGGGGGAGAAGAGAATGGACAATTTGGTCCAATTTTTTGCGGGATATCAAGTTGGTACCTACAAAAGTTGAGGGTATCAAGTTGAAAAAAATTGATAATTAAGGATATCAAGTTACAATTTAGCCTAATTTTTTTTTTAAGAATTTTTCATAAACGGTGGGCCAAAAACATCCCAAAAATCAAATGTAAACACCGTTAGGAAGGATACCCGAAACTTTCTGTTATTTGACACCCCTACCCAAAAAAAATCCTCTTTCAAGCTGATGCATGAAACCCACCATGCCGGCCCACTCCCCACCCTCCGCCGCCGGAACCGATCCCCCCTCCGCCGGAGATTTGCCGGATCTCCGCCTCCGTGAAGCCGAGGAGCGGCTCCGCGAGGCGATCGAGGAGCTGCACCGGCACCACGTCACCCGCGGCGGGGACCGGCCGGTGTGCGAGCACGACGGGGACTCGTGCGTCGCCAACGCCGTCGGGAACCTCTGCCAGAGCTTCCTGCTCTCCTACGGGGTTAGGGTCGGGATAGGGATCCTCCTCCGGGCCTTCAAGCTCGCCCGGCGCCAGTCCTACTCCTCCATTCTCGATCTCAAGGTTTTTTTTTTTCTTTACTTTCTTCTTCTTCTGGGTATTCTAAGTGACGTCTCATTTGATTTTCCAGTCTCAATATTTGTGTATAGTTTAGGGAATTTCTGTTTGAAATTGGGAATATCAATCTCCACATAGAAAATTGAGGAAAGGGAAATTATCTACTAACATTAGAAAGGAAATGGTTGAGAGAGATGGAACTTTGTTTAGTATTGTTACCTCTAGAAATAAAAAAAGGTGATTCCACCCCCAATTGTAAAAACATGAATTTGAATCATCCAAATACTTGATACATCACGAAGACAAGTAAATTATATATATATATATATATATATATATATATATATATATATTGCTGACATAAGAACCCAATTTTTGTGACCATCGGGTGGTGGTTTGATTCCAACTGGGTGGCATTAGGCACTTAATTTAAAGGGGGCCTAGTAGGGCATCGAGGAGCAAGCGTATAGGGCAGTGTACTGACGGTCAAGCTCGAGAGACATCGGATATGGAGGGTGGACATGGCCGTGGTACTGACGGTCAAGCCCAAGAGACGTCAGACGTGGAGGGTGTATAGGATCATGGTGCTGATGGTCAAGCCCGAGAGATGTCTGATGTGGAGGAGGAGGCAATAGGGTCGTGGCTTAGAAGCCATAATCTCTTAGGAGGCCAACAAATCTCAGCAAGAACCTCGATTCAGTGGCTCTTACTTGGGAACTCGTTTCTCCGGGGACGAGAGCACGTTTCCCCTGCGACAGGAGCTCTTTCCATTACATGACCAAAATTTTAAAAGAGGACAAATTTTGGAAAGAAAGTTGAAATTTTTTTAATACACGTTCATCAAAGTAACAAGAAACTAATAATTACTTACCTTGACATCATAAAAAGTACCATGTGAATGATCTCTTTATAACTTTAAACTGAACTTTGTAAATTCTACTAAATATTAATAAATCAATAAATTTTGATAACAATAATTAATAAATATTAAAAAAAAACCCTGAGAGGTGGAGTTTAGATGCTGTGGTTGAGAGGTGATCCATGGGCATGGACCATGAGAGAGAGATTTGTAATAAGAAGTCCTGAGCATACGCCGGATAATTAGTGTGTGTGTGTGTGTATTCTAAAAAACCTAGGGTTATGTCTGCTAGCGCGGCGGACATAGGTACTCACCCGACGGCGGTGGGAAACCCTGGGATCCGGGAGAGCACGTACAACAAGCCAATGGAGATAGCCATGAAGCGACTCACGGAGCACGAGCGGTGGCAGGAGGTTGGACTACGATTGAAAGGCGCCGGAGAGGGAGACTTGGGGGGCAACAACAACCGTAGTAAGCAGCATGAGGGAAAACCAGGGAGCACGAGGATAGACGTGGCAACCTAACCCATAAGTGACGGCGAGATGGCGGGTGCAAACCCAAACTACCCAAAGAATTCTACAGCAGACGGCTAGACCACGAGAAGAGCAAAGACCAGGATTGGCCGGTCGACAGACCCCAGGCGGTTCTGGTCAGATGGGCGTACAGATAAACACCAAAAACAATGGCCATCGTTCATGGGCAGGGGTGTGTAAAGAAGGTGTCCATCAGTTGGATGCATCTATGCAATCCATCGAGAGACCATTGATGCACATATACGTATTGCGGAATTTACGACGGAAGAGCTCGAGGAAACGACAGAATACTGGAAAAATATGTTAATTTTGTACGTCATAGGGAATCGACCGTTCTATGGGCACATCCGGACATACGCCAACCGAGTATGGAAACCACATGGAAGCATGGAGTTTTTCGTCCGAGAAAACGGTTTCTATTTTGTCCGATTTGGCTTAAAGGAAGATGCGGATCACATAATGCAAGGAGGACCATGGACTTTAGATGGAAGATTAATCATCTTAAATCAATGGCATATGAATGCTAAATGCGAAAGAGACTCGCTGCACTCTATCCCAATCTGGATACGCTTCCCAGGGCTACCGATCCAGTATTGGAGCACACAGATGATTATGAAGTTAGCGAGTCTAATAGGGATCCCTATTAAATCAGACAAAGCCACTGCAACTAAGTCAAGACTTGCCTACGCCAGGATATTTGTTGAAATAGAAGCATCAACCAGTCTACCAAGATTTGTGGAATATGAATTACCATCAGGAGAGATAAAGAACGCAAGAAGTTGATTATGAGTGGGTCCCTCCAATATGCTCGAGATGTGGCTGTTTTGGCCACATGGTGAGGGCGTGCCCGGTTGCTGCTACAGCCAGGGACGATGAGGAAGTCCCAAAGACGCAAGCACCCCCACCTATGAACGGACAGGACGGGGAGGACACAAGTATGGTGGTCGAAGTGAGGGGGCAAACGGAGGAGATGGAGAAAGAAGGGGAGGAAGTTAGTGGACAGGCGGACATACCACACTCAAGTCCACCAGCTAGCAACGGAGTACATAGGCAGGATCAAGAAATGGTAGGCACATCCAATATGATGGTGTCATATAGGCAGTCGGCCAAGCGGAAGTCAGCTCCGGATGAAGCAGAGCAAGGTGCTATGGTTCCCTACATGGGACATCATAGTATGCAGACTAGAAGCCAGGCGGAGGCAAACAGACAAGAGGGAGGTAGAAGCACGACGTCTTCTAGTCTACTCAACTATGTCAGGAAGAAGAAGCAAGTGGCGGTAACAGAGACGGATCCAGATTCTCGGTACTACAAGAGGTAGACGAGAGGGTGATGAAAATCCGGGTTGGGAAAGACAATTCCAGGAAGAAGACTACATACACGAAGAGGAGGAAGGAGTACAACGTACTTTTACGACCGAAGTCACTACAGACCTCGTGGTGAGTTTGGAAGGGTCAAGGGGTCACCCCAACGATCATTAAAAGTCTGTATTAGCATGGAATACGCGAGGAGCTAACTCGCTGGGAAGATGGAGAGAGATTAAAGTAACTATCAAGAAGTCTCAGAGTTCTATAATTGCCTTGTTAGAAACAAAAGTTAAAACAGAGCAGAAGATCACGAGGAGGACTTCCCAATCGTGGTCCTAGGTCAATAATCTGGCCATATGCGAAATGACGCAGATTTGGCTCATGTGGGATATAAGACCTGGAACTGCAACATCATTTATCATTCAGCCCAAGTGATAGCAGGGATGTTTACTAATGTGGGAGGTTTGGGCTTCGTGTTCGGAGCAGTTTACGGACACAACGACAGGCGACAAAGGGAACAGATGTGGCGAGACATTTCTCATATTCGCGAATTTGCAGACTCCCAATATCAAGCCCCATTGCTACTAGCAGGAGACTTTAATGCCATCCTCTCCAACAGTGAAAAAGTAGGTGGGAGACGAGTTCCAGATACTAGCCGATTTTCAGAGATGCCTGTTACAGACCGGTCTGAAGTGTTTGGTACGTTCGGGACATTTTGGACTTGGAATAATAGATCCACGCATCATCGAATAGCATGCCAACTGGATCGCGCGTTGGGTAATGGCAGGTGGTTTGAAACTTTTCCAATTGCGATAGCGGAGGGACTTGCTCCGGCTACTAGTGATCTGATGCGGGCCCACCCATTATCACCTACACACGTCGCAGGAGACGTGGAGCCATTTAGGCCCACTTTTTAGGCCTTTCAGTTATTTTAGTCATGGAGGGGTATTGTGGTCTTTCACCACAATAACCCTCCTAGGGTTTGCTTTTCTTTTCTATTTATAGTCAGGGCTAGTCGTCATTACGGAGATGCTTGGATTGAGAAAACTCTCTCAAGTGTCATCAAGAAGGATTTATTACTTTGTTCCGTTCAATCAAAGTTGGAAGTTTGTTCTTTTCCTATATTAAAGATCATTCTGTTTCTATTTCTCTTGTTCTTTGTTTTATTTGCTTTCTTTTGTGAATCGATTGAGTCGATTCACAACAATTGGTATCAAAGCCCTCTACGAGCCATGGCAGACGGGACGAGATCCTCAATCGACGAGAAGATCCGAGGTCTTCAGGAGGACTTCACCGCCGAGATCGATAGCTTGAAGAAATCCATGGAAGCCTCCGTTAAAGATCAAGCATCCACGAACCAGGAACTCCGAACGGAATTCCGCACGGAGATGCGGGACATGCGGAAGGAGACGACGGCTATAATGACGCTCTTACAAAACATCTCGAAGAAGATCAACGGCGACGAAGCGGAGGCGGTAACAACCCAAACCCTAGGCGATCAACTAGGGTTTGCTCCTGCGGAGGGGGAGGCGACCGAGGAGGAGGAAGGACCGGCCGGCGGCCGCTGGCCCGCAACCGCCGTCGCCGCCGCACCTCCGGGCTGGGTCCTGGCGGCCGGCGATCACCGCCGGACAGCAGCCGAGGGCCGTGGGAGCGCCACAGCAGGCCGCGCGAGCCCAGGCGGGGCCGCGGCTGCTGTGGGCGGCCGCTGGCCGGCCCTCGACCGCCACCCAGGGCCGGCCGGCGCCAGGGGAGCTGTCGGCGAGCGGCTGTGGCCGGACGTCGCCGACCAATTCGGTCCCGGCGGATCGACGCCACACCCGGGAAAGGCCCTAGGGCTTGGGGCCCCCTATGGGGGTCGGACGATGACCTCGAACTACGGTGATAGGTTCACGGGTTCGGGAAGGGGCTTAGCTGGAGTTCCGGCTCGGGCGGGAGGGACGGAGCCGCCAGGAGGGGCGAGGAACACCGGAAGTAGCAATTTCTTTGGAGAAACGGCGGATCCCGTCAACTTCCGAGAGGGGATCTACCCCCACGACGACCACCACGGGCGAGAGCAGTCGGTGACTACAGGGGTCCGGTGGAGGAGTTGGGTGAGCAGACCTGGGCTGACGAGCGGTATGAGGATGGTGACAGAGCCCCGTACGAGACCAGCGGAGAGAGACACACACCGTTGGGAAGGAGGACGAGGCAGGGATGATATGCAGCACGGTGACCTTAGCGCGGATCGCCGGCTGAAGAAACTGAAGCTACCCACGTTCGAGGGTGCGGACCCGGACGAGTGGATTTTTCGGACAGAGCGCTACTTCGAGATCATGGAGCTGACCGAAGCGGAGGTCCTCAGATGCATCGGGATCTACTTCGAGGGCCAGGCCCTGGCGTAGTATCGGTGGAGATCGGCGAGGACCCCGTTCAGCAGCTGGGCGGAGTTGACGGGATACATTCTAGACCGCTTCCAGGAGACGGCTTCGGACGATTTCTACGAGCAGTGGTCGTCGCTACGACATGAGGGGACGGTTCGAGACTTCGTCGCGAAGTTCGAACTACTATCCGGACGCGTTCGAGGGGTGTCGGACGAGTTACAGATAGGTATGTTTATGAAGGGTTTGAAGCCTTCCATACGGGCGGAGCTCAGGCTGCAGAGTCCGCGGTGCTTAGAAGATCTCCTCCGCCTGGCCCACAAGGCAGAGGAGAAATTGGCGGAAGAGAAGCGCTTTAAAGGCGCTTGGGGAACGACGGGACAGCGCAGCCAGGCAGGGCCAGTACTTCCCCGACCAGCTGCAGGAGCACCAGCACCAGTACCGCCTAGACCCACGGGCGGAACAGAGGGGCCGTAGTACCGGGGAGACGCCTATCCGATGCTGACATGAAGGCGAGGAGGGCGGCTGGCCTATGTTTCCGATGCGACGAGAGATTCACCCCCGGTCATCGATGCGCGAGCAAGTTGCTGCAAATCGTGATTTTACCTGACGAGGAGGAGGACGCAGAGGAGATAGAGGCCGCTATCTCTCCGGAGGTTGGGGAGGAGCAGGAGCACGTACATATGGATGTTGCTGAGGTGACCCTCAACTCCGTGGTAGGGTTTACCCCGAACCATACTATGAAGTTGGCAGGAGAGCTGGGAGAGCAGACGGTGACAGTGCTGATCGACAGTGGGGCCACCCACAACTTTATCTCGCGACGACTGGTCGATCGGCTTGGTCTAGAGTTGAGCACGACGGAGAAGTTCACGGTGTTGCTGGGCACCAGGAAGATAGAGGAGAGCAAGGGCCTCTGCAAGGGGGTATCGCTCTCGCTGCAGGGATATCAGCTGGCGGAGGACTTCCTACCATTGGAGCTGGGCAATGTAGACATCATATTGGGGGTCCAGTGGCTGAAGAAGCTCGGGGAGATGAAGGTGAACTGGAAGCTTCTGCGGATGGAGTTTCGGGAGAAAGACAAGACGGTGGTGCTGCAAGGGGACCCGACTCTCTGTTTTTCTATGGTGGCTTTCAACGCCATTACACGGGCGTTGCGGACAGGAGGAGAGGGGTACTTGGTCGAGTTCCAAGAGTTTTCTGGCGAGGAGGCAACTCGGGAGGAGACACCAAGGGAGGTGGAGGCGGTGCTGGAGCAGTATTCAGAGGTCTTTCAGAGCCCGCAAGGGCTACCTCCGATCAGAGGGCACGAGCACTCGATCGTACTACGGGGGGAGGGAGCACCGGTGAGCGTGCGTCCCTACAGGTACCCGCATCTGCAGAAGGACGAGATAAAGCGGCTGGTACGGGAGATGCTGCAGGCGGGGGTAATCCAGCCGAGTGTGAGTCCTTTTTCATTACCAGTGCTGTTGGTGAAGAAGAAGGACGGGAGCTGGAGATTCTGCGTCGACTACCGGGCGTTGAATAAGGAGACGGTCGCGGACAAGTTCTCTATTCCGGTGATTGACGAGCTGCTAGACGAACTGCATGGGGCGGTTGTCTTCTCGAAAATCGATCTTCGCGCAGGATACCACCAGATCCGGATGCGGCCAGAAGATGTTGCGAAGACGGCGTTCCGAACTCACGAGGGACATTATGAGTTTCTGGTTATGCCTTTTGGGCTGACCAACGCTCCTTCGACCTTCCAGGCATTGATGAACAAGGTATTCCAACCCTACCTT
Organism: Iris pallida; assembly: GCA_029216955.1. NCBI lineage: Eukaryota > Viridiplantae > Streptophyta > Magnoliopsida > Asparagales > Iridaceae > Iris > Iris pallida. Next base: position 47,194 of record JANAVB010025854.1, read on the forward strand.
CGCAGGTTCATCTTGGTTTTCTTCGACGACATCCTCATCTACAGCCGGAGCATGGGGGAGTATACTGACCACTTGGAGATAGTGTTTCGGGAGCTGCTGACGCATCAGCTATACGCCAACCGAAAGAAGTGCAGCTTCGGTTTGGCACAGGTGGAGTATCTGGGGCACGTGGTGTCGGCTGAGGGGGTAGCGGCGGACAGGACGAAGATAGCGGCCATGTTAGATTGGCCCGTGCCCACTACACTACGGGCATTACGCGGCTTCCTGGGGTTGACGGGCTACTACAGGATGTTCGTCAAGGGGTACGGCACTATCGCGTGGGCCCTTACGGAGCAGCTGAAGAAGGCGGGGTTCCATTGGGAAGAGGAGGCCACCAAGGCCTTTGAGGCTTTGAAGGTGGCTATGACGACGGCACCCGTGCTAGCATTATCCGACTTCAGCAGAGCGTTTGTGGTGGAGACGGACGCATCGGGATATGGCCTCGGGGCGGTACTCATGCAGGAGGGGCGGCCCATAGCCTACTTTAGTCAGGTGCTCTCTGCTAGAGCCCGACTAAAGTCGGTCTATGAAAGGGAGCTGATGGCTATCGTTCTGGCGGTGCTGAAGTGGCGGCCTTACCTGTTGGGAAGGGAGTTTGTGATCCGGACCGATCAGAGGAGCCTCAAGTATCTCCTCGAGCAGCGGCTTGTGACCGAGGAGCATCAGCATTGGTTGTCCAAGCTGGTCGGGTATCGATTCACGATCGAGTACCGTCCGGGGCTGGAGAACAAGGCTGCTGACGCATTATCACGGCGGGAGGAGGTGGTCGACCTAGGCACCCTATCACGACCTATATGGCGGGATTGGGAGCCGATATTGCAGGAGGCGGAGCAGGACAGAGGGCTGCAGCAGATACGGCAGCAGATAGAGAGCGGCGTTGACACTCCAGCAGGCTACACTCTAGCGGATCGCCGTCTGCTCTACCAGGGGAGGATGGTGCTGCCGAAGATTTCGGCCTTTATTCCCGTATTATTCCAGGAGTTCCATAGCTCTGCGACGGGAGGCCATTCGGGGGTTCAGCAGACTTATCAACGGATGGCCAGGGAGGTGTTTTGGCCCGGGATGCAACGATCCATCGCACGATTGGTAGCCGCTTGTGACGTCTGCCAACGTCACAAGTACATGGCTATGGCCCCAGCCGGATTATTGCAGCCACTGGCCTTACCGGAGCGAGTTTGGGAGGATATCACCATGGACTTCATCGACGGGCTACCACGTTCAGAGGGGTACACGGTGATCATGGTGGTGGTAGACAGGCTGAGTAAGTATGCTCACTTCATTCCCCTGAAGCATCCTTACACAGCTGTTACGGTAGCGACGACGTTTCTTCGAGAGGTGATCAGGCTACATGGGGTACCCGCATCCATTGTCTCTGACAGGGACAAGGTATTCATGAGTCTCTTTTGGCGGGAGTTATTTCGAGTCCAGGGTACGGTCCTGAAGAGGAGTACCGCATATCATCCCCAGACGGACGGCCAGACGGAGGTCGTCAACCGCAGCGTTGAGACCTACTTACGGTGCTTCGCATCTGATTCTCCTCGACAGTGGCACAGTTGGCTGGCCTGGACAGAATACTGGTACAATACTTCGTACCATTCACGGGCGGGAACAACACCTTTCAGGGTGCTGTATGGCCGAGACCCTCCCCCCTTGGTCCGGTTTGGAGACACCCAGACACCTGTGGGACAGGTGGAGGAGTATATGTCGACCAGGGACGGGGTCTTGGAGGAGCTGCGGAAGCATCTGTTGCGAGCACAGCAAGTGATGCGGGCTCAGGCAGACAAGCATCGGCGGGACGTCAGCTTTCAGGTAGGGGACATGGTTTATCTCAAACTACGTCCCTATCGACAGCGCTCGATGGCGAGGAGGCAGAATGAGAAGTTGGCGGCTTGATACTTTGGTCCGTATCCAGTGGTAGCTAGGATTGGACAGGTGGCTTATCGTTTGGGGCTACCAGACACATCATCGATTCATCCCGTCTTCCACGTATCTCAGTTGAGGAAGGCGATTGGGGATCAGGCGGTGTCACCCACTCTTCCTCCTACGCTCACGGAGGACATGGAGGTACAGTTAGAGCCCCTGGCGGTACGAGCTATTCGACAGGGACCAGGCCAGACGAGGGAGGTTCTGATTCACTGGGTCGGCCTACCAGACTGCGACGCGACCTGGGAGGATTATGCGAGCTTCCAGACGCAGTTCCCAGATTTCCACCTTGAGGACAAGGTGGCTCTTTTAGGGACGGTATTGATGCGGACCCACCCATTATCACCTACACACGTCGCAGGAGACGTGGAGCCATTTAGGCCCACTTTTTTGGCCTTTCAGTTATTTTAGTCATGGAGGGGTATTGTGGTCTTTCACCACAATAACCCTCCTAGGGTTTGCTTTTCTTTTCTATTTATAGTCAGGGCTAGCCGTCATTACGGAGATGCTTGGATTGAGAAAACTCTCTCAAGTGTCATCAAGAAGGATTTTATTACTTTGTTCCGTTCAATCAAAGTTGGGAGTTTTGTTTTTTTCCTATATTAAAAGATCATTCTGTTTCTATTCCTCTTGTTCTTTGTTTTATTTGCTTTCTTTTGTGAATCGATTGAGTCGATTCACAACATGATCACTCGCCAATCCTTATTCGGATGACAACCCTGACAGACCATCGCGCTAGACCCTTTAGGTTCAATAATGCATGGCCTCTACAATCTGGGTACAATGAAGCGGTGAAGGGGGGCATGCGGGCGTCGGTCAAAGGCAACCTGCAGTACAGATTTGTACACATGCTCAAGGCCATCAAGGTGGCACTGAAGCAATGGGAGAGGAACAAGCCGCGGGCGGAGCTAACTAAGAAGGAGGAGGAGCTAAGGGATGTCCAGACCCGGCTGCAAGCAACCCCTCAAGACCCACTCCTGGCCAGCCAAGAGAGGCGTCTACTTGAGGAAGTTCGCAGGTTATCCCTACAAGAGGAGATCCAGCTTGCACAACGAGCTAAGAGCCAATGGTTGAAAAAAGGCGACAAATGTACCAAATTCTTTTACGATATTATTTGTACTCGCCAACATCGGAACCAGATACACACAATCATTGACGATAAAGGTCGGAAAGTCTCCGTTGCTAAATATATCTAAAGATATCTAGGAAGAAGCAATCGAGTATTACAAGAGTCTCTACAATCAAGAGGGCTACAACAAAGTCTTCCCGAATCTCATTTACAAGAAGGTGGTGAACCAACAAGGGAATCTCACTCTTATGGCCCCAGTTACATTAGAAGAAATTGAAGCATTAGTGAAAAAGACGGACCCAAACAAAGCGCCAGGACCCGACGGGTTTAACAGTAAGTTTTATAATACTCATTGGGATGAATTAAAGATGCATATTCTTTGTATTGTACAAGACTTTCTGACAAACGGAAGGTTATTACGTGAACTCAACCATACTTTCCTGACATTGATACCGAAAAAGGAGGGGGCGACCTTATTGGCCGACTTCAGGCCAATCTCGTCGATTGGTGGAAGCCAGTCCATTAAGATTCTCCCTTCTCTGACGTGCAATTCCCCTCTTTCGGTAAGCATCCAGTATCTCAGCAACTACTTGTATAAAATCATTGCCTCCGTCATGTGCCTGCGTATGGAGAAGATTATGCAAGCGCTCATCTCACCAAATCAGGCTGCCTTTATAGAAGGTCGATCGATTGCGGAAAACGGTATTCTCGCCCATGAAATGGTCAGAAACTTCAACAAAGCAGGAGGAAACAAAACATGCATGCAGTTGGACTTAAGGAAAGCATACGACATGGTCAACCACGACTTTGTCTGTGAAACAATGCTGGCAATGGGCTTCAACAAACAATGGGTGGACATGATTCATGAATGTATAACTACCTCGACCATCTCAATCCTCATCAAAGGTCAGCTGTATGGGTTCTTCTCCACCAACCGGGGCTTACGGCAAGGTGATCCCCTCTCCCCGTATCTGTTTACAATAGTAATGGAGTATTTTACATGCTTGATGGATATGGAAATACAACGAAAAAGTATTGTGCCGCTATACAAAAAGAATCCCCAATAGTTTCGCATCTTATATATGCAGACGATCTGTTGGTATTCCTGGTTCCAACCAACAAAGGGCTTAATACTGGTTAGATTAATGGATAAATTGGGGGATATGACGGGTCTCCAGCTTAATAGAGAGAAAAACAATGTGTACTTTAATAGTCATTGCGCCGCTCAAGAAGAACTCCAGGAAATTTTGCAGATTGAAAAAAGTACACTCCCAGTTAAGGACTTGGGGGTACCATTGTCGGTGAAATACGCATGCGCCCAAGAATGCTAAAGTCTGTCAGATTATGTACAACGGAGGATCGAAGGCTGGCAAGCTCAGATGTTATCGGAGGACGAATAGAGCTTATCAAGTCAGTGGTATCGGCCATCTCTTTATTCTGGCTACAGACAATAATGCTTCCAACGGAGCCTATCCGCAAGGTGAATAAGCTATGTGCTGATTTTCTATGGCATGGAGGGGTGCATACGATTGCTTGGGCCAATCTGTGCCGTCCTATCGAAGGAGGAGTGGGTATCAGATCGTTATTTACTCTACGAGAGGTGGCAGTAGTACGGATAACATGGAACTTCATTGAAGGCAATTCCATGTAGGCAGAGTGGATGAAGAACCGTTATCTTAAGGGATCAAATTTCTGGGTTCACAAATCAAATAACAACTATTCGGTGACTTTTAAAACCATCTTGAGACACAGAAGCACAATCAAGCATCACATTTCGAGAGAGTTCGGAACGGGTTTGAACACTCATTTATGGTTCGACCCATGGCTAGAACATCAAAACATGGTTGACTGACTTGGGTGGCAGATGTTCGGTTCAACTGGGAATATAGAAACCGTGAGCCTGCTTATGCATAATGGCTGTTGGCGTCCTTCAAGCCATATTGTAGGCAGAATTTGCTCATCGTCCATCACACAGGTGAAGATTGATCCGGAACTAAAAGAAGACAGATGGGCATGGGACAACAGTGTAACAAAAGCATTCGAGTTCAGACAAGTTTATGAGATACTCCGGCCAAGGAATGATCCAATCCCACATCTGGAATTCATATGGATGAAAGGATTGGCGAAGAAAATGCAATTAAATTTGTAAAAGACATTGCTTGGAAGACTATTAACACAAGACAGACTCTGCAGCTTTGGCGTACAAATTAACACAAGTGGATGCTTGATATGCAATACAACAGCTGTTGAGAACATATCTCATTTGTTCTTCACATGCCCGGTTACATGGGCCATATGGCAGAGGCAATGCACTATACTGAATACTATTTACAATGGCTCACGGGATATAAGTGCACAAATTGAACAAATATCTAATCTGAAGGCTAGAGGAAGCAAATGGTACAAGGAAGCTCGTCTAAGGCTTGCAGCGTGCGTCTGGCACATATGGAGGGAGCGGAACAAGCGCCTATTTGAAGCACTGCATACTACAACAGTTGGAATCCTGCACAACGTTGAGTTATATGTTAATCAAATGATGTAAAATGATGATAATGTAATCACTTATTGGAAATAAAATTATCTTTTTCCATATATATATATATATATATATATATATATATATATATATATATATATATATATATAAAAGAAGATGGAGAGCTCTGCTAGGGTTTCCCTTTTGGTGGCCACCACGCCTCCCCCCCGTCCCACCGATCCGCTCGCGGGTGGGGCTCGGAGGGTTGGAGGAAAGGGAGGCGGCGGCGGCAAGGGGACCCCCCCGATGGGGGGGGGGGGTCGGGTGGCGGCAGCGGCGACAAGGTGATCCCCCCGATCGGGGGGGGGGGTCGGGCGGTAGCGGCACCAATGGGACCCCCCCCGTTCGGCGGGGGGTCGGACGGCGGCGGCGACCATAGGGGGTCCCCTCCGACTGGGGAGGGGGGGTCGGGTGGCGACGACAAGAGGGGGACCCCCCCGATCGGGGGGGGGGGGGGTGGCGGCGGCGGGACCTCTCCAGGCGGGGAGGGGTCGGGCGGAGGCGGCGGCGGGACCCCCCCAGGCGGGGAGGGGTCGGGGAGCGGGCGGATGCAGGGGAACCCCCACTGGCGGGGGGGGGGGGGGGTCGGGCGGCACGGGAGGGTCCTCTTCGGGCGGAGCGGCTTCGGTGTTCGAGTTCGGATCCGGAGGGGACAACACTGGTGAATCAGGCTGGCAGATGGTGACGAGACGACGGGCTGGAGGACGGCGAGGGGCCCAGACCCAAGTTTCGGGTCGGGCGGGGCCAGGAAATCATGGGAACCGATCTTCGATTGGCACAGTGGATTCCCGCCGTCGTGGGGGAGGTACGGTGCGCTCTGTTTCGGCTTGAAGGCCAAAGGCGACGGCGGCCGAGAAGGCTAAGGGTATTGCTACTGATACCGGTAGGACAGGCCCGGGTCCTGTGAACCCCCCGATCAGGACGCACGTTGAGGAGCAGTAGAGACCTCGGTCATGGAAGGAGGTCTGCACACCAGTGACTACGAAAAGTCCGATGTCGATGGAGTTTGTCCCACCGATGTCGGTTGGAGGAGGTCTTAGGGCGTATTTTCCTGTCGAAGAAATAGCGGTGGTTTCAGAATTCTGGAAGAACACCCTGGTGCTGTATGTGTTAGGGAACAAGCCGTTCTATGGCCAAATTCGGGGTTATGCGGAGCGTGTCTGGAGACCCAAAGGTAGCATGGAATTCTTCTCTCGGGAGAACGGGTTCTATTATGTCAAATTTGGATTAGCGGAGGATGTGTCCAGGATCTTGCAGGGAGGGCCTTGGTCATTTGATGGGAGACTCATTATATTGAAGGAGTGGACGTCGGAGCTGAGATGTGAGAAGGTGGTGCTGAACGCTATTCCCATCTGGGTCAGATTTTCTGAGTTCCCAGTAAAGTATTGGAGCATCCCGCTTCTCATGAGACTTGCCAGCCTTGTGGGGAAGTCGATCAAAACAGACGAGGCCACTACTTTTCGCACCAGACTAATGTATGCCAGGGTCTTCGTGGAGATCAAGGCGGGTGCGGAGCTGCCGAGTATGCTTGAGTATCAGGTACCGTCTGGGAAGGTTCTGACTCAGGCGGTGGAGTATGATTGGGTCCCTCCCATGCGTTCTTACTGCGAGTACTTTGGGCACACTACTAGTGCGTGCAAATACAAGGGGAAGGAGACTGCCAGGCCACAGGCGGGTCAGACGGAGGCACCGGGGAAGGAGACGGCCCCCAGTCACTTGCCTGGGGAGATGGAGCCAGACAGACATATGGAGGAGGATACAGGGATGGAGGTCAATAGGAGGCTGGAGTCAGGATCACCGCAGAGACAGGAGAGCACGCAGGATGCACTGGTCCCGTTCAGACCTCAGAGGACCATCGTGACCAGGGGTATGAGCGCGGCTGGTAGTGGTCAGATGGTGATGGAGGCCTCCCCGGCGATCATGGTATACAGCAGCAGGAAAATGCACGCTCCGGCCACGCGGGAGGATATCCCTCAGGCTAGGGATATGGATGACCAGACTGAAGACAATCCTGACTGGGCACTTACTCTTAGCAGGATTCAGGCCCATCTTGCTCCTTCCTCCATGGTAGATGCGGTCATTGATCAGGCGGATGAGACACTTCCCTCGAGTGTCGATCCAGACGAGTTCCGGGAGACCCCTCATCTATTATTTAGATGTCGGTCCTAGCATGGAACATTAGGGGTGGTGTTCCATTGGACGATGGAGGGAGATTGGAGGGGTTCTGAGGAGAGAGTCATGTGACATTGCTATCCTGCTGGAGACCAAGATTAGAGGGGCCGCTATGCTCTCGCGTAGGACTCCGGCAACCTGGGATCACATTCACAACTTAGATCTTTGCGGTATGGCAAGGATCTGGGTTAGGTGGAACAAAGGTAGCTGGGAGGGGGTGCAGATCCATAAATCAGAACAACTCATCGGCGTCACTTTCGAGAACAAAGGTGGGTTCCGGTTCATCCTGGGTGTTGTATATGGGCATAATGACCGGAGACTCCGGGAGGCTCTGTGGGAGGACATTGTGCATCTGGGTCTTATGGCGGACAACATGCATCTCCCTCTGCTCATCATGGGGGACTTCAATGCTATGCTGCTTCGTCAAGAGAAGGTGGGAGGTCGTCCTGTTCCGGACTCGATCTTATATGACTTCCAGAGGTGTCTGCTTATGTCAGGGATGCGAGGGCTGGAGCGAGCTGGACATATTTGGACCTGGCACAACATGGCTACTCATAATCGGATTGCTTATAAGTTGGATCGGGCCTTGGGCAATAGTGAGTGGTTCAGATACTTTCCGAACTCGGTGGCGGAAGATCTTGCGGCGGGTACTAGCAACCATTCTCCTATCCGGGTTGGCCTAGTGAGAGACCCACTGTGAGGGTGAGGCCGTTTCGGTATAACAACAGCTGGTATCTGTCGGCTGGATATGAGGAGGTGGTTACGGGAGAGATGCAGCACTTCCGTGAAGGCACGGCTCAGTTCCGTATGGTTTACAAACTCAAACAGCTCAAGCGGACCATCAGGGGGTGGGTGAAGACGAGACCGCGGACTCCTCTGGCGGATAAGGAAGCCGAGCTTCGGGACACTCAGGTGGCCCTCCAAGCTGACATTCTGAACGGGGAGCTGGTGGCTAAGGAGAAGATCTTGATTGAGGAGGTCAGCACCATGAGACTGTAGGTGGAGATTAGAGCGGCACAGAGGGCCAAATGTACCTGGCTCAAAGATGGAGACCGCTGCACCAAATTCTTCTACGATGTGATCCGCACCCGTCAGTACTGGAACAGCATCTCCAGACTTCTGAATGCTGAGGGACGTCTTGTGGGGGACCCGGTGGAGATCCAGGAGGAGGCCGTCAGATTTTATACTGACTTATATCAGCAGACGGACTACACCAGCACGTTCCCAGCCCTTGTCACGAAGAGACTGGTGTCCTGCCATGGGAACAGTCTGCTTTTGGCACCTGTGAGGATGGAGGAGGTGGAAGACATTGTGATGAAGGCTAATCCCAACAAAGCTTCCGGGCCTGATGGCTTCTCTTTAGGGTTCTTTAAGCGACACTGGGGTGTGCTTAAGGCCCCGGTTCTGGCGGCGGTCCAGGAGTTCTTTGTGGAGGGCAGGCTTCTGAAGGAGATAAACCACACATTCTTGACGCTGGTTCTTAAGAAGGAGGGAGCGACCTCACTTGCAGATTTTTGGCCCATTGCTTGCTGTAATTTTCTTTACAAGATTATCACTCATCTTATATGCAGGCGTATGGAGGGGATTATGCAGGGATTGGTGTCCCAGAATCAAGCAGCGTTCATCAAGGGCCGGTCGATAGCGGAGCACAGCCTGCTAGCCCATGAGATGGTGAGGGAGTTCAGCAAACCTGGGGGGATGAAGGCTTGTGTGAAGCTTGACCTCCGGAAAGCTTATGAGACGGTCAACCGAGACTTCCTGTGCCACTTGATGCTTGCCATGGGGTTCGACGAGAGGTGGGTTGCGAGGGTGAGGGAGTGCATTTGCTCCCCTACTTTCTCAGTCCTCATCCAGGGCACGCCGCATGGTTACTTCAGGAGCAACAGGGGGTTGAGGCAGGGTGACCCCCTCTCTCCATATCTTTTTAACCTTGGTGATGGAGTACTTTACATGCATGATGGATACGGCAGTGCATAGCAAGAGGATCGTTCCCCTCTTCCGGTTGGTGAGTCCGGTTGTATCCCATCTGATCTATGCTGACGACTTATTGGTGCTACTCCAGCCTTCCATGCGGGGAATGAGAGCGCTCTCTGATATTATGGAGGAGTTCGGGCGGCTATCTGGGCTCCAGTTAAACAGGGAGAAAAGCAGAGTCTACTTCAGTTTCCGGTATACGCAGCAGGAGGAGAGAGCCTTCGCCTTGGGAGTGAACATAGGCGAGCTTCCAGTGAAATACCTGGGGGTCCCGCTGACGGTCAATTATGCCAGAGAGCATGATTGTCACAGCTTGGTGGATTTTGCTCAGAGGAGAGTGGAAGGCTGGCAAGCTGCGGGCCTATCATTTGGCGGACGGATTGAGTTGGTGCATTCGGTTATTGCGGGCATCACGATGTTCTGGCTCCAGTCTATCCAGATCCCTACGGCTACTATTCGGAAAGTGGAGGCCATATATGCTGACTTCATCTGGAGGGGAGGGATGCATGCGATCTCCTGGGATCAGCTATGTCGACCTCGGGAGGAAGGAGGAGTGGGGTTGAGGCCTCTCCATGCGGTCAGGAAGGCAGCTTGTGTAAAGATGGCCTGGAGATTCATCAAGGGGGGTCGTTCTGGGCGGAATGGATGGCGAACAGATACCTAAGGAGGACTAACTTCTGGGCCTGCAGGATAGACAACAATTTTTCGGTCACGTTTAAGGCCATTCTGAGGTATCGACCGGTGCTTCAGACCGCTATCTGCAGGAACATGAAGGATGGGACGACTACCGACCTCTGGCTAGACCCTTGGTTGGGTTCCAGATCCTTGCTCGAGCTATTGGGAGGTCAGTTGGACAGAGAAGCAGGCAGGGGGCTCACATGCAGTCGGATCATCAGAGATGGAGTTTGGAGGCCAGAAGGATATCCATATACTGCTCCGCTTGCCGAGGAGATTCGTCTTATTACTATTGACGCTAGCCAGCATGAGGATTCCTGGAGCTGGGCCGGCCCAGGTACGGGGGGCGGGTCAGGCCTATTCTGCTTTCGTAGCTGCTACGACTTGGTTCGGACCCACCACGACCGGGCTGAGGAGGTGGACTTCATTTGGGACAAGGGAGTTGCCCGAAAAATGCAACTTTGTGCATACCGTCTTCTGCGGGGTAGACTGATGACGAGAGACAGACTCCTCAGGTTTGGGATGCAGATCCCGGGTGCCAAATGTGTGCTATGTAATGAGGAGGATGAATCTATGGGGCATCTCTTCTTTGTATGCCCGGTGACCTGGCACATTTGGAATGAGCAGTGTGCGCAGCTGAGAGGAGGAGTTGGGGTGGATAGAGACATCCGGAGCATTCTCAGCTGGATCCGAGATCACAGCGGCCGGGATCCGGGGTGGGCCAGAAGAGCCAGAGTTCGTCTCGCCGCGTCCGTTTGGCACATCTGGAAGGAGCGGAACAGACGTATTTTTGAGGGCTTGACTACCCCCCTATTGGAATTCTACATAATATAGAATTCGATGTATCAGTAATGGCCCCATAATATTATAATGTGGGGCATGGGAAGTTGTGATATTATGTATTGTAATACCTTTTCCGCTACATGCGAGGAATAAATTCACCCTTATTCCAAATATATATATATATATATATATATATATATATATATATATATATTGCCAGAGAACCCGATATGTTTGGAAATGGAAAGTTAGACGGGGAACTAGGAAGTGCACAAGAAATGTAGTTATTCCTATTCCCTTCGTCCCTATTTTTATTTCTGGTTCTCCTATTTCTTCTCTCCAAGCACCCTTCCGGCCTTCCGCCCCAAAAAATGCTAGTCAAACACAAAAAAATGTAGAAAATGTTTTTCCTCTCACCATTCCACTTTTCAATCAAAGTTTTTTTTGTTTTGTGATTTCGCACTTCCGTGAGACAGTAAACACCTTTGTTAAGAAGTGCATTTGCATTGTTTCCACTTCTTGGGCTCCTTGCAATCCAACAGGCCCTTAGTTGCATATTTTGCAATTGGAAAGTGAATCGAGAAACTTTTAGGACCCACCACTAGAGTGGAAAGTATTCACCATTCTAATTTCTGTCCAAATAGATGGGGAGCCATGGGAACTCATGAGAAGCAATTATGATTCAATTCTTTGCTATTACTTTACCGGATCAAGCACCCTATTTTAAATCTCTATGTTTAACTCTTTTTTCAATTATCTTAATGACACGTTTCTAGCTTCTAGTTTCTAGCAAACATACAACATTGTAGATTGAAAGTTCTCTTAAGTTTATTGTGGTGTTTAGAAACCAAAGAAACTGAGTTCCCTTAGTATCCAAAGGTTTCCATTTGCCAAATGGATCCGCAGTTCTCAAATTTAATCATATACTGTATGTCCTAGTATTACTTTATATCAGTTTATTTATACCTAGGAAGCACGAATGCTCCAAAAACATGGACCGTTGTGTCAGATGTCTTGCACACAAGTTGAACCCAAAATACACTAGGAGACAGTGTCGTGTCCATGTCACCGTGTTCTTATTACGTTGTCTCGTATTCGTGTCCGTGCAACATAGGTTTATACAGTTTCACTTTTGACATCATGACAATTTTAGTTTTTGAAATTAAGCACTTCCCTTAGCCCAATGTCTATCTAGAAATACTTAAAGAGTGGCAGAAGATGGAACTATGTTATGTAAGCAACGGTTGGTGTTGTAGTGAGGAAAGCAAGGTTGAACTCATCAGGAGTTTGTAATTGCAATTAAACAATATGATAATCTTATTATTGTCTGACTAAGTTAAGCCACTTTATGATTCACTTCACATGGTGCCTTTTCTTAAGGTACACTAGCATTGTAGTAAATATGATATGAACTGGTTCTTCTATTTTGATTGTTTGCAAAACTTTGGAACTCACTGTTATGTAATTGTATTCATCCTATTTTCCTCTCTTCCTTTTTCTGTAAATATTTTTATGTACTCACTGTATCATGGTTACTTGTAAAAAAACGACCTAAGTACGATCATTTTATTAACTTCAGTTAACAAAATAGTAACTGGGCATATTACCACATCTCTGTCATAACCTTCTGTGGTTCATGTACAGCAACTTGTTTCAGAGAAAGATTTGATAGTTAGAGAAGAAGCATGCCGTGTTGGGTTACTTTTTGGTGGTTTTACTGGATCCTATCATGCACTTCGATGTTTACTGAGGAAGTTTCGGAAGAAAGAGACACCACTAAATGCGTAAGTCATAAACACAAAAGAATAAATATTCTGTCAAACCATACTGATAATTTTACTTCATGATGCTCTCCTTTGTAATAGAAATTACTGCTTGAAGGAGTCTTAACTTCTATTGATGCATTGTGACTTATTTGTAATTGTATATGATTGCTCATTCATATCCATAACATAGTTGAAGGGCTTGATGAAGCAGAATTTTAGCAGGTTCGGTTGCAGGATTGTCCATATTAGCATTAGATGATCCAAGTCGAAGGCGCACTCTTGCGCTGTATCTTTTAGCTAGGCTTGGTCAGGTCTGAAACACTCCAAATCTCTAACAAGATGAACTGTGATAATTTGATTTCATTATATTCTTTTGAATTTTATAGAAATTCTGTTGTTCTGAATTTTTTTTTCCCTTCTCTTTTTGCAGTGTGCATATAATTCTGCAAAGTCTAAGAATAAGTTCCACCTCTGGGGAAGCTATTGGAGGCATGGGGATTCTTTACTCTTTTCTTTGGCATGTTCTCAGGTGGCTAAAATGAATCACTATGAGCTTAGTAATATTAAGAGAGAAAATAAATATAATGGGTTTCTTTTATAGGCCATGGGAGTCGAAGTTTCTTTATATTTCACCTAAACTTTCTAGGTTCCTTATTTCTTCCTATTACCATTTCCCTTTTAAACTCGTTTTAAACCTATTTAAATTGCAACAAAAATTTCTGTTGGGCAATTCTTTCTTCACCTCTCTTATCATTTCAGTTGTGCAATCTTTATGGTTCCTATGATATTACATATTGAATGTAAATCAAACTGGGCCCGGATGATTTACTATATGCATAAGATTTTATTTATTTAGGTCATTTAACATTCCTTGAATGCTGTCCTACGAGTCAATGACCAGTATCATTAATATCTGTTATATAGATTGCTGGAAGATAGTACTGGGTCCTTAGGCATCTTGCATTTCTTTTCTGGAGAAGTCCTATCTGCTTAAAAGTTGAAATTGAAAGCATTAAAGAATAAAGCAACATATTAGAGGGAGGAACTTCTGTAGTTGAACTTACACAAGAAGGTGGGCTTCTAGATAGAGACAACGAAAAGAGTGTAAAACTATTTGTTACGTGCAATTGACCTCGGTGTCTTCTTTAACTTTAAGAAGCTTTTCTGAGCTCTAGACACCCAAGCCTGCAACAAATTTAGCTGAAAAACATTGACATATTTGGGCCTCCCTAAATCTATATCTGCTCTCCATGTTTTGCTTAATTGCCTCAAGTCAATATGGGGGTGTTGTCTTGAAACATAATAATCTTTGATTTGGTCAAACCACTACTGTCCATTTGACTTATTTAGGCAGTTTCATGCTGCTCAGACTATAAAAAGAAATCATTATACGAGTATTGTATTTCGTGGACGGAAAGTTTGTTTGGACAAGGCAAAAAATAGTTAGTTGGGCATTGCACTTCTAAAGACACCAATCACTTTTACTGTTTGTTAATTCTAAATCTGCCTTGTCTTATGTGCTTGTCAATTTTACTATCCTCCTTGCTTCTTATTGAGTTAATCATCATTTCAAAATGTCCCGTTGAACCATTAACTTGTTCATGTTGTAGTCTACGTAGCAATGGTCTCCATCTCAACTCTTCTCTTGACTATCAGATTGATATCCTCTACCCTTCCTGGATCATCATGCATGCTTCTCTTAGTCGATTTGCTCGACATCATGTAACAACACAGCTTCTTGTTACTTTCACTCATTAACTACATCGACTCACTTTTCCTGGCCACACTTTGTTCATGGGCACATGCCCTTGAGCTCTTTCCGATTCATCCTCTGGAGTCTATTCCTGGTCTAGCCAAGGAAACACAAAAGGACTGATGTAGCTGAATCGAAAAATGTTGGATAAGTTGTTTCTTCTTATAGATTATTGATGCTCAGCACTTTATGAGGTCATTTGTTAGTTAAGTAGTCGCTGGACATCGAATCCTTAGATATTGGAATATAAATGAAGTTTTATCTAGGCTACAACCATAGAAGTCCTTGAGGCCTCGTTTGGTTTGCAGAAAGGGAAGGAAATCAATTCTATCTTCTTTCCTTTCCTTTGGGAAATTGTAATTCCCATTAATTTTCCTTTCCAGTGTTTGGAAGGCCCGGGAAATTGGGAGGGAAAATGAATATTGGGGGTGGGAAAATGAATCCATTGGGTGAGTGGGGGAACCATTTCCCCCCTATTTTCTTTCCCTTTGGAATCATTTTCCTTTCCTGCTCATTTCCTTTGGCATCCAAACACAGGAAAGGAATGACTTTCCTTTCCCAAGGCCCTAATTCCGCGAACCAAACGTGGCCTAAGAGTTTATGCATTAACAAATCGTTATGGATTATTATACAAAAACATTCTTTTATATATTAGTAATGTGACCAACTGAAGCACAGAGCATATTTTATTCTTGGAATTAGATTTTCTTCTCAGAGAGACTTCAGTATACTTGTGAATTAACCCACACAAGGTCTCTATCGTACATGCAAAATTATTCTCTTGTTGTTTTTCATGCTCTTGTACACTTGAATAAACATACAGTGGACCCAGTCAATAACCCTAATTAGATCTCTTTCTTACATATGAAATTTTTGTGAACATATAATTATCATTTCAGGTCATGTATGCTTTTGTAATGCGGCCTGAAAGCTTGCCTAAAGCATATCAAGATTTCATTCAAAAAACTGGTCCTGTTGCGGCGCCTGTGTACAAGGCCGTGAGAGATTGTTGCAGAGGCTCCCTTCTGGATCTTGTTTCATTATCAGCGTACCTATCTGACAAAAAGGGGTCGAGCTCTATAAAGTTGATGGATCATCCCTCCATAATCCCTTGTTCTGTTATTCATCCTGACACAAAATCTTGTCTTGCTCACAATGTTGCTGCAGCTTCAGCAACGTTTCGGAAAACATTCCCACTATATTTTTCGTTGACATTTGTGCCATTTGTTGTTCTCCATCTGCAAAAGGTATTCTCCATCATTAATTTCTTACCTTACCTATCATTTTATACTTATACCAAAGTAAACTATAATAGATACGTGCAAGCAATTTTGTACTATGTATGCTCATTTCTTAAATGGAACTGTATTGGCGTTTATTTCAAACTTACGTAATTTTTGGATGTGAATCATGTCTATGTTTGTGGAAGTATCTGAAACACTTTCAAAAGATCACAAGGCAGATGCTTCCTTCTAGGGAAGATATGAATATTTATTGTATCTTATAATTAGGGCTTTTAAAAAAACTAAACTATTATACGTACTTGCAATGTACCGTGAACATTCACTTAAACAGAACTGTATTGCTGCTTTTTCAAATGTATGTAATTTTTCGACGATGAATCTTGTCTATGTTTGTGGAAGTATCTGAATAACTTTCAAACAATCGTAAGGGAGATGCTTTCTTCTGGGAAAGCTATGAATATTTGTTCTATCTTATCATTAGGGATTTACAAATGAACATAATCTCGTGCCAAGTGCTGATATTGATTTCTGATACGGTTCTGTAAAAATGTTGTGGCCACTGGCCTCTTTGTGGGTTGAGGGTATTGAGACCATGAGGCACAAACATGATGGCATGCACTTTGCATGACAGTTTACTGGAAACAAAATAAATACGCTAGGAACAAAATAAGCATAAAAGATTGCACGTACTTATCCTATTAGCAACTTAGTACATTATCTTACTTTTCCATTGTCATAGTTAACTAATCAACGTTGCTTTTTGTATTACTAACTCAAGAATTTTAAATACTATTCCATCTGTAAAGCTGCAACCTTTTTTCCCCCTTTAAATGCGTTAATCCAGGACAGGTTCGGTGAGTTCAGCATGGTCAATGCTATGTTATACGGTTATACCTTAAAAGTTTTATCTATATGACATACAAGAGTAGATCAATTACGATTCACCAAAATATTTTGAATTGTTAGAAATCACAGACACTTGAGTTGGCTCAAAAGAACCCAAGCTATTTGAATCCTTTTCTTCCATTCAGCTTTGTTAAGGGCTGTCCTCTTAATCGTCAACAAAATTAGACAAATATGCTTCTATATTTAGTTTAGCAAAAACAATAGTTTTTGAAGAAAATAATGTTACATGATTAGAAATTACAAAGTATTTGATTCTCATCTTATCTCTTGTTGAGTATTAACTTTCAAATAGATTGAATAACTTATGCTTTCTTTTAAAAAAATAAAATCCTTCTAGATTAAGGCTGGGCTTGGGATCACTTAACCAGGTTTGCTTCTGCTTTTTTCGAAAAGCTAGTTCAATTTCAAGACATTTTCTGAAAGAAGCTGGGAGGTTGCTTTCAAAAGCTACTTCTGATTTCTGAAAAAGTAGCAGCAATCACTAACCAGATTAAGATGCTTGATCTATGTTGCACATGGATACGATCTCACAACATTGTGAGGACACGGGGAGACGGACATTGCACCTAATTTGGCATATGCTAGCATATTTTGGAGTGTCTGATAAGCTTCCGATGCGACAAGGCCCTGATTTTGGAGTGTCTGTGCTTCTAGTGCTTGATTTAGGAAGCAAGAACACACCAAACCGATATGTCTGTGTCAGATGCACATCTTTCCCTCCAAGATACACTTGGACACCAAATTCAGTGTTGTGTTTGTGCCAACATGCGAGGTTGTCTCTTGGCACAATGGCGTTGTTTGACCCTTGCATCCTGGAGGATGATGGTTCGAATTATGGAAACAACCTTCCCATAAAAATGGGGGTAAGGTTGCCTGCATCTTGACCCTCCGTGAAACCCGCATTATTGGGAGTCTCGTGACCTTGGGATACATTTTTTGTGCTGACATCTCCATATTGTGTATCCTCACAGTATTTTGTTCCTTACAATAGCCATAATAGTGTATAACTTTTTCCCCTTTTTTCCCAACCCTTGTCTTTCACTGAGTTTTAAAACAACCATAAGACTATTGTTGTTTCCTTAACAATAAAAAGTAAGGATTATACGAAGTTCAAGAAAAATATCAGATACTTTATTAATTGTAAACTTAAGTGTAATTTTCAATTTCACTCAAATTTGGAATAATACACGTATTAATTTTAGTTACACTTTCTTTTCTGGGATACTATATGTTTTCCAACTTTATTGTCAAACTATCAACATTCTCAATTACAAAAGCGAAATAATATGCGTATGTTCATGGTAGCCATGCCCGAGTCATTTTCCTATTCTCTTTCAATTTCAAGTCAAACTACTAACATAGAACTTGTACGTTATTACATTTAGTTGCATACCAATTAATTCTTCAAATACATTTGACATAAACAAGTAATTGATGCACTAACATGATAATTTTCAACATGTTTTATCCATACCAGAAGTACCTTAATTTTGGATCTTGAACAAACAATTTGTTCATTTTCAAATATGATAAATCAAATGGTTGGAATGCAAGTTATATCTTGTCGCAAGTTTCTCTAGTCCTTCAACTCGCAGTATATTTGGATTGTCACATTCTTCAAGCTTATGATAATAATTTCTCTATATGTTTTCCTCATTTATGTTTAAGGAGTAGGAGCAAAACCTTTTAATCTCTTTGAATAGTTTTAAGTCCTTTATTTTGATTCATGAAAAGGAAGTGATAAAAGATATAGAAATAATATTCTACTCTTTGTGAATATAACCATCTAAATATTTGCAAGTTGAACGACAAAGGAAATTGATAACCAACTTATCTCGCATTTCAAACCTTCGTTGGAACTCTTGAAACATAATGCACGTTGTTTCTTCAAACTATCCCAAATAAAAATACTTTCAATACGTTTAAATGTATTAAACTTTTTATAATAGTGTATTAATTAGTTGTATATTATGTCAAATATATTTCAAAAGTTACACTAGTGAACTTAAAAGCTCTAGTCTATTATGTTGGCTTTCAAGAGAAAAGGTACCTAATCGTCTATATAATTAGGGCTATACAGTTGAAATATGCATATTAGTTCGGTATAATGATAAGAACATTGACACTCTGGTAATAAAATTGACAACATGAGCTTCTCGAAACGAGAAAATCTTAACGGAGTCGAGAAGTGGAGTCACAGTTTACTTTTAAGTGAAATTGTAAATTAGATTATCCTTCTTGTTGTTGTTGTTGTATTATCCTAAGATTATATAATAAAATTCATATATATTTCGAATTCAAAGTACATTTATCTTATTCTTTATTGTTTCGTTATATGACAAGTCATCTTATGTTTGTGCTAGATATAATTAAAAATAAGAAGAGGATTGGTAGTAACTGATTAAGTGCATCATAATCTATAAAGCTTTTACCTTGTGCAAAGGTAAAAAAAGAAAAGAAATCCTAATGGAGAACAAAATTATAATAGAAAAGAGGATACTATAGATACACATGTAAATTCTATCCGATCTAACAAAACTATGGTTTGTTTTATACGGTTTAATAAATTAATGGGTTGCAATTAGAAGGCCATATGGTGAACTGTTCACTTTTTATACCAGGATTGCAAGTATTGGCTCTTAGTATTACTTCGCTCTGTTCAAAAATCTATTTTTTAAAATATTAATTTGTTATTGTTAAGTGTTATATTAGAGTTATTAGTAATTGGGCTTTAGTCCCACATTGCTTAGAGTAATAGGAGAGGAGGCTAGCCTCTCCTATATATATGTGTAGTCTCTCTTCAATAAAAATATCATCTATTTTATTCCATTCTACATGGTATCAGAGCCATAGAAGGAAGAAAAAAAAATTTCACAAAACAAAAATCCCCCCCCCCCCTTCGCTGACCCCCCTCCCCCCCCCGATCCAGCCCCCCCTGTCCGGATCTGCTGTGCAGACCCCCGGTTCTCTCCTCCTTCCCGGATCTGCTGTGCAGACACCCGGCTCCCCTACACTCCGGATCTGCGGCGCAGACATCCGGCTCCCCCACACCCCGGATCTGCTGTGCAGACACTCGGATCCCCCACGCCCCGGATCTGCTGTGCAAACACCCGGATCACCTACGATGGCTCAAAACCCTAATATTTTCCATCAGCCACCACACACCCTCCGAACCCTAGTTAAAAAAGGAAGGAAAAAAAACAAGAAAAAGAAGAAGAAAAAATAAAATAAAATAAGTCAGTGGTCCAATGCTTTATTCTTAGATTAAGCCGTTTGGACTTAACAAATGATTTTCCTACCCTAATCTTCACATCCAAATCTACACAAAGAATGATCGTGTTTTCTCCTGTGCCATGACGTGTTTACTTTCTATGTGCGCGACGGTGTTGACCACGTTTATAGCACATTCGTAAAGTTGGTGTGATTTTTGGGGTTGGAACGAACTCGCGACGGTTGCTTCCATTTCAGGATGACAGATTCGAAGGCAGATGATGGTAACAGTGTCAGCAACACGATGAGCACTGGCACGACGATCTCTTCGACTCGACTTGTCGACCATCGATTGGACGGTCCAGATGGTTACTCAACATGGCGGAAGAAAGTTGAGAAAACTTCGTGGGATGCGGTTATCTAAACATTTGACTGACAACCCTCCGGCGACGATTGATCCCACATTTGAACTGTGGGAGACGGATGATAGTCGACTATTTACACAGTTGATGAACTCCATGGAACCGTCCGTCGAGGACATGGTTCAAACCACAGACACGGTCAAGGAGCTATGGGAGGTCCTAGCAACGGCGTTTGATGGAAAACGCGACTTGTCTCGCATATACGACTCGGTTGTTGGCGTTTACCGAGCAACTCAAGGAGACAAGTCTCATAAGGACCACTTTCGATCCTTCAAGGCTATGGTGTATGAAATTGATCGTGTTCTTTCTCTGACGGCGGATATCAATGAAGCTCGGGCTCAACGCGAGCAGCTTCATGTTATGGCATATCTTGCATCTCTCTGTCCTGATACGGACTCGGCTCGATTCCAGATCATTGCTGGATCTGATGTTCCATCTTTGATGGAGGTCCACTTTCGTGTTCTTCGGGCCGCAAAGGTGGTTGAGACCACTCCGGAAGATACTCCTGCTGATCGATCTGCCCTTGGTAGCGCTGCTCGTCCTGGCGTTCGTGGTGGACGACGAGGTGGTCGGACTTATGGTCGCGATAGCGGACGCGGCAATGGTGGTCGTGATGAAGGACGACTACGAACATGCTTCCACTGTGGCCAACAGGGACATTTCCAGTGACAGTGCCCTAAAGCTCCTGTTGCCAATATTACTTCGGATGCTACTGATAATAGCGTTCGTTCGATTCAGATGAGCGACGATTCTTACGCGGAATTTTTTGAGTTCCAGGCTCAACGTCGTGGTGAAGTATCAACGTCTGGTTCCACAGTCGGATATTCCGCAGCATGCATAGTAAAATCCAAGCAGTGGGTAATTGACTCTGGTGCATCCTCACATATGACTGGTGACGCAGGTATGATACATGATTATGTACCTGTCCGTCGTGTTTCTGGCATTACTGTTGCCAATGGCGGTTCTCTGGCAGTCCGCGGCCGTGGAAGTGCTACTCTTTCTCCCGGACTGTCAGTTACCTCTGTTCTACTTACTCCTGGGAACCCGTTCAATTTACTTTCTATCAGTCAACTTACTCGTGAACTTCATTGCTCGGTAACCTTTTTTTTTTCCTGATAATTGTGTTTTTCAGGACCTGACAACTGGGAAGACTATTGGTAAGGGGCATGTGGCTGGAGGCTTGTACCTGTTTGACGCAGCTTCTTCTGTTGTTTGTGCAAGCATGAAACTTGATCCGGTCGAGTTACATTGTCGGTTAGGTCATCCGTCGTCTCCAGTTCTCCAGAAAATGTACCCATCTTTAGCTATTCCCTCTTCTTTTTATTGTGAGCCATGTAGTTTAGCTAAGCATCATCGGGTTTCTTATCCGGTGAGTCCAAATAATCTTGCAACCGCTCCTTTTGAGTTGGTGCATTCTGATATATGGGGACCTTGTCCGACTGAATCTGTAATGGGTTTTAAGTACTTTGTCACGTTTGTCGATGATTACTCACGTGTCACTTTTATTTATTTAATGAAAAGTCGCGCTGAATTATTTAACATCTGGTGTAACTTTCATGCCGAGATAACTACACAATTTGGTCTTCCAATCAAAACCTTTCGGAGTGACAATGGTCGTGAGTATTTATCTCGTGATCTTGATAAACATCTGGCCAGCAACGGCATCATCCACCAAACCTCTTGTGCGTATACACCACAACAAAATGGTGTAGCCGAACGCAAGAATCGTCATTTATTGGAAACAATACGTGCTCTTATGTTTCAAGCACGTACTCCCAAGAGATTTTGGTCGGATGCGGTCCTTACAGCTTGTTATCTTATTAATCGCATGTCGTCGTCAGTTCTCCATGGTAGCACTCCCTTCTCTAGGCTCTTTCCTGGAAGAGAGCCGTTTCCTCTGCCTCCCCGCATCTTTGGTTGCTTATGCTATGTTCGGAATACTTGACCAACCCTTTCTAAATTGGATCCTAAGGCTATACAATGTATTTTTTTTGGGTATCCTAAAGATCAGAAAGGGTATCGGTGTTTCTCTCCTGTCTTAAAGCGATATTTTTCACTCGGGATGTTACCTTTGTCGAAACAAAATATCCTCCGTTGCCCCAATCAACAGGTCCGGCTCCCCTGATCTATCCCGAAGAAGATTTTTTGTTGTTTCCTCCTCAAACACAACAACCCCCCGTACGGGTGCCCTCCCTTACCGAGCCAGTCTCCCAGGATGATGGTCCACATACACCGATTCAGCCATTAACGACATCAACCACATAATCTTCCTCCTCTGGTTCCACCAGCAGCTCCGGCTCCTGTGAGTTGCCTCCATCTGTCCCTCCAGCAGCTCCACCAATTCCGCTAGCAGCTCCGGCGATTCCGCCTCCAGAACGTCCTCGTCGTGCATGTCGAGATCATCCCTTGTATGTTAACAACTACAAAGGACTTACCAGTCACACTCAGTCTCTGGTAGTTACTATTGATGGGATTCAGATCCCCAAGACCGCTGAGGAGGGTCTCCGACATCCTGGTTGGCGTGCTGCTATGCACGAGGAGATGAAGGCTCTCCAGGAGAATCATACCTGGGACTTAGTCGATCTACCTCATGGTAAACAGGCAGTCGGCTGCAAATGGGTGTTCACGATTAAGGTAAAACCGGATGGCACTCTTGATCGATTGAAAGCTCGTCTGGTGGCCAAAGGTTACTCTCAAACCTATGGTGAAGATTACTTCGAGACTTTTTCTCCTGTGGCCAAAATGACGTCCGTTCATGTCCTCATGGCCTTGGCCATTCGTTATGACTGGCCTTTACTTCAACTCGATATAAAGAATGCTTTCCTCCACGGGGATCTTGATGAAGAAGTATATGTGATGCAACCTCCCGGGTTCGTTGCAAGGGAGGGTAAGGTGTGTCGTCTAAGGAAGGCCCTCTATGGCCTGAAATAATCATCTCGTGCATGGTTTTGTAGATTTACACAGGTGGTTACTCAATTTGGAATGTGTCAGTCGAAGAAAGACCATTCAATCTTCTATCGACACACATCTGCTGGAAAAATACTTCTTGGTGTCTACGTTGATGATATTGTAATCACGGGAGATGACAGCCAGGGTATTGCAAGTCTCAAGAAGTTTCTTGGAGAACAATTTCAAACCAAGGATATGGGATCCTTGAACTATTTCTTGGGCATTGAAGTCACACGGGGTAAGCGGGACATTGTAATGTCTCAAAGAAAATATGTACTGGATATACTAAATGATGCAGGCATGATGCAAGCAAAGGGAGCAAACTCACCTATGGATCCAGGGGCAAAATTACTCCCAGACGAAGGGGTCCTGATGACCAATCCAGATCAGTATCGTCGAGTGGTTGGAAAACTCAACTACTTGACAGTCGTGACGCGTCCGGATATTTCTTTTACAGTAAGCGTCGCAAGTAGATTCATGACGTCTCCAAGAGTTCCACACTGGCAGTCAGTTCTCAGAATTTTGTGTTATCTAGTAAAGAATCTAGGAAAAGGAATTCGAATGGAGAATAATGGACACATTCGCATTGAGTGTTTTACTGATGCTGACTGGGGGACAAGTTTGACAGATAGACGGTCTACATCTGACTACTCAGTATTTGTTGGCGGAAATCTAGTATCATGGAAAAGCAAGAAACAAAGTGTGATAGCACGCTCAAACTCGGAAGCAGAATATCGAGCTATTGCTCATGGCACGTCAGAGATATTATATATGAAGCATCTCCTACAAGAACTGGGAGAAGACGCAGGATCTCAAGTGGCAGACATATGGTGTGATAATCAATCTGCTATTCACATTGCCACCAATCCAGTATTTCATAAACGGACGAAGCATATTGAAATTGACATTCATTTTGTTCGTGATGAATATACAAAAGGAGTGATAAAATTTCAACATGTGCGGACCGGCGACCAGATAGCTGATATCTTCACAAAATCTCTTATGGATCCCCGGGTTCAATTTTTATGTAACAAGCTGGGCATGATTGACATCTATGCTCCAGCTTGAGGGAGGGTGTTAAGTGTTATATTAGAGTTATTAGTAATTGGGCTTTAGTCCCACATTGCTTAGAGTAATAGGAGAGGAAGCTAGCCTCTCCTATATATATGTGTAGTCTCTCTTCAATAAAAATATCATCTATTTTATTCCATTCTACAGTTATGTTGATGCAATTGTTTAACATAGGGGCAAGTATATGATTTTCTATCATAACTTGGACTTGCTTGTGAAGATGGACTAGGAATGCCTTCCATTTACCAATAATGCGTACTTACTAGATAATAGTTATATTATCTAGCAGATGGTTATCTTAGGTTATTGCACAAGCTATCCAGAGATCATAATTTTACTATGGATCATATTATCTTACCTTTTCGTCTAGACTCTTTTCAGCCAAGAGCAAGTTGGAGAGTGCTTCTTGTTGCATGGATGTGAACTGTCACCAAAAAGTTAGGTCTACATACCTGCCAACTACCGTTGTTGGTTTAATGATTCTAGGAATATCAAGGGTTTCTAGTCCTCTATGAATATATAACAAGAACAACAAAACCTTATCCCAAATTTTTGGGGTCTCCCTTTTCTTCCATTGAGCTTTTTTAAGGGCCATATCCTCTGTAACACTAACAAAAATCATATCCTCCTTTAAAACATCAATCCGTGTTTGTTTAGTTCCATATGAATATAACTTGAAAAAAATGGTGATCTAAAATCTCTTATCTGATGACTGCAACCCAAAGTCATAGAGCCTTGGGTTGGCATGACATTGAAAGTTGACATAACACTTTGGAAATACCTTCAGTAAACGCTTTCTAAAATCTGACATAGTCAATACCCTATCATGATGAGAACAGTCTTGGAAAATCATAGGCATTACTCTTTAGTGACAGTTCTCTAAGAATTATCTTTATTTCCAATCAAATGAGCAACACAGACTTGTGAGTCAAGATCTGAGATAAGAGATACATAGTTCTGTTGTAAATTTCTTTTTATTATCTTAGAAACTTCTCTTTATCTTGGATAAGCTTAACGACTGTGATATAGAATCTGCACTGGGTATAGGTTGGTGAACTGTCCATTCTTCTTCTTTTCCTTTTCTTCTTCTTGAGGTCTGGGAAGACTTGATTCTGTTATTACTAGTCTAAGCTTGTATGCACTTTGACAAGGGTATAACTTATTTTGGTGTGACTACTGAGCTATGAAGCATGGGTATTCCATCTAGGAAGGCGTACCCGTACCGTGTATTGGTACTCTGGGTACTCCTAGGTACATACCACATAATCATCCAATATTTTTACTTATTTGTATTTTCATTTTTAATTTTGGGTATTTTTGTGGGCACTTCTTTGGTATTTCTTGAGTACTTTATGACCTTATGTTTTAAAATATAGCTTTGTACTTTTGTTTTAGAAATCAAACTTCTTTACTAAATAAGTTTCAGGGAAAAATTTATTTGATGGCAATGGTGAAGAAATTTGGACTGCTAGTTTTACTTATGAAGTCCTGAAGTGGCATTACTAGTCTTCATTCTCTTTATGTAGGAAGAGTAGCTTGCAACCTTGCACCTTAAACTACTTAGTTTTTGGTCCTGAAGGGTAGCTTGCGCCTCATTATGTGCCTTGTGCTGTGACAATGCTGGTTAGAACTTATTTCCTGCCAGAGTTCCTATATGGTTAAAGAAACAAAAATAATTTTCAATTATTAAAATCCTCATCTAGAAAGATGAGTCTCAAAGCCATAGTTAACAATCCTTGTGGTGACTACATAGTGCAGACCATGTACTTCCATGTGTGTGTGTTTGTATGTCTGTCCATACCTGCACTGTGGTGACCACATAGTGTGTGTGTGTGTATGTGTATACAACCTAACCTTACCTTTACGTGGATTTTTAGAAATTGCAGTATTGACGTACCGGGTACTCGTACCGATACCTATGCTTCATAGCTACCAATCAACGAAGTACTGATGCAACATGCACCAAATATATATTATAATGGTTGCATAAACTTAATGTAAGATGCTGCTGCATTGAATCTATTAATTTGAAGAATGTGATGTTCAGACAATCACATTAACCTTGCCTATAGGAACTGGAAACAGCTGTTCTTGCCTGCAGATATTTTACGGATGCTCACTGCCATCATCCGATTACAGACTGCATTGTTGGATTTCTTGGGCAGTTGGTCAGTTCTTTTGCTGCTCATTCTTGAATGAGGTTTCCCTTCAAAGTGCTTCATGTGAGATGGGGACTGTTGAGGCCTTGTATAACTTTCACGGACACTATTCTTGCTCAGTTTGGAATTGTGTTTCTCCTCTTTATGCTATCCTGTTGTTTCTTTGTAGTTATAAGAAGCAACATAAGATACACTGCTCCTTTTTGTTCTTGTTATGAGACTCAATGCAAAGCCAACAATCCAAAAGTTTGTTGCTTTCTTGTGATTAGACACATGTATGGCCACTATATTATGCTATATCTGTAAAGGTAATCATTAATTTGAAGAAGCATCTACCATGGGAAATGAGATTTACTTTCGTGTAAACGTCAGCTATACATGGTGATATGGACCTCTGGTATCTCCTAAAATTTGATAATTTATGTCTGTACTCCTCGACTAGCTTTGTGATGCTCTCTTCTTCCAAGCATCTTATTATATTGGTATTTTTCATCATTTGTTTTTCTTATATTAAATTTAAGGAGGAAGGATAAGATAATAGTCGATGAAGTTGCTAGAACTAGGAGTCAGCTTAAATGAACCGAGTCGATATTATAACAAAGGATGTGGTTTTCGTTAGTTAAATAGGGCATGACCCTTATGGAGTGGAAAGGAAGAAAAGGAGCTGATGCCAAAAGTTTGAGATAAAGGCTTTGTTGTTTTATCAGTTTTACAATGTATTGTCCTTTTTATTGCAAGTTTGCGACAAGAACAACAACAACAAAGCCTTGTATTGTCCTTTTATTTGCTAGTTTGCAATAGCAACAACAACAACAACAACAAAGCCTTCATCCGAAGTTTTTGGGGTTTGCTGTTCGAATCCTCTTCTTCTACCCGACTCTGTTAAGGGCCATGTCCTCTGTAACGCTAACAAAATTCATATCCTTCTTTAACATTTCAAACCATGTTCATCTAGGCCTACCTTAGTCCTAACGGCTCCATTAACTCTACATTATCACTCCTCCTTATGGGAGCATATATTGGTCTGCATTGCACATATCTAAACCATCTAAGTGGATTTTCTCTCATCTTGTCTGACGCTACCTCTAACTTTCCACGGATACACTCATTTCTTATTCTATCGTTTAATGTACTTTTACTCATCCATATTGCAAGTTTGCAGCCTGGTGGTAAATACCCGGATTTTGCAATATATGGTCTGATTCTTTAGCTGGCACATTTTAAAGCCCATGGCCTCTTAGGCTATGTAGTAACACCTTGCTGACATTAATTAATGACTCTCTTGGGCTATATAGTAACACCCTGCAATCGTTAAAAGTTGAGTTTTAAAATAATGTATATATCTTATACGTATAATTAGATGAGGACATTGTCTTGTTTCTTACCTGGTAAAATTTGGTTGTATATACCTTAAGAAGATGACAGATTTTTTCTTTTCTTCAAATGAATAAATGTCCAGTTCTTGCGCTCTCCTTTCTGGAGTTCATGGCGTGCTGCTCTGGGTGCTGTTCGTTCAACAATTTTCTTGTCTTCTTTTGTTGGGATCTTCCAGGTAAATGTTTTTGTAATTGATTTTCATCCATTCAAAATGCATTTTTTCGCTAATATTGTTGTGTATGTTTTGGTGGTTATAGGCTGTCATCTGTTTACACAGAAAGGTGGCAACTAAAGATCATAAATTTCTTTATTTGGTTGCTGGTGGGATATCTGCTCTTTCTGTACTTCTGGAAAAGAAACCAAGAAGAGCTGAATTGGCTCTTTATGTTCTTCCTCGAGCTGGAGATTCTTTGTGGTATATCTTAGTGAATCGGCACCTGCTCCCTGATATAAAAAATGCCGAGGTATTAATGTTCCATTCTTTTTTCTGTTCTTTGTGCTTTCTCTAAAGCTTACACATCAGCTCCCTGATATAAAATGCTGAGGTATTATAGTTCTGATATTTCTGTTCTTTATGCTCTCTCTAAGGCCTCGTTTGGTTCGCGGAATCTCCCGGTTGGGAAAGGAAAGTGATTACTTTCCTATGTTTGGGTGCCCAAGGAATTAATGAGGAAAGGAAAGTGATTCCCAATGGAAGGGAAATTAGGGGGGAAAGTGATTTCATCCATCCAAGGAAGGAATCACTTTCCCACATTGAAGTATTCACTTTCCTTTCCAAATTCCTTGGCATTGCCAAACATCGGAAAGAAAAATCAATAGGAATTAAAGTTTCCCAAAGGAAAGGAAATGACAAGGAATTGATTTCCTTTCCCTTCCATTCCGCGAACCAAACGAGGCCTAAAGCTTATTATACAGTATCATTTTCTAGGGATGGAATTAAAGCAAATCCTGGTTGTATGACTTGGCTAATTCAGACTCGAGAGACGATCTTTAAATTTTATTTACCTTTCTTGGTCTAGGGCTTGGAACTTGATAGGATATTTTGCTTACCAAGTAGGTTTGATGGTTATTGTAGGAGAGAATCGACAGATATCCAATCTTTTTAAATTTGATATTGAATCATGTAGGATCCAGTTCTGCTTTCCTAGGACCCAGCCCAACAGGATCTGGGTCTGATTCAGTCATAACGCCTCAATGATTGGTAATTGGTTCATAGTTTGGTTCATGTGGGATAGATAACAAAAGGACATTCTGTATTACTAATGCTCGTCTTTATAGCCAAGCTTTCAAGTCTGGTGAATTGTTTCTTTTTAAATCAGTGAAGGCCAATTTTAAGGGAACTTTATTGAAAAGCCACTTACACCATTGAATTGCCTGCCATGTAGTTTATCATTTTTACTTGAGTTGACACCAAATTTACTAAAGAACGTAGCATGTGTATCTTTTAACATTTTGGAACTGACGTTCCAAACGCGGAACTGTTTTTCTATGGTTAGGGAAATATGAAAAATCTAAGTCTGAATCACGAGTCCGTTAATGTTCAAAAAAATTTAACAGTTGTAGCTAAAACAGTTAAGAGTTTGTTTAATGTTTAAAGAAATCAAGAAGTGGCCTATATTAACCACGTTATGGTTGCGTTCATAAGTTAATTGAGTATTAACCTTAGAAGCCAGAAACTCATAGAAGGTCAAACGATTCTCAGTAAAAATCTCAATTCAGCGGTTCTTATTTGGGAGCTCGTTGGGAGCTTGCTTCTCCGATGACGGGAGCTCGTTTCTCGGATGACGGGAGCACGTTTCGCCGACGACACGAGCGCTTCCCATAATATGAACATAATTTTAAAAGATGACATAAAATTTTGAGAAGAAAGTTAGAAGATTTCTAATACACGTTTATCAAAGTACCAAGAAACTAAAGATTGTTTACCTTGACATCATAAAAAATCAACATGCGAATGATCTCTCTGTAACTTTTAACTGAACTTTATAAATTCTAAATATTAAGATATTTATAAGTTTTGTTAATAATAATTAATAAACATATATTTTTTTTTATTAGCGCACGCTCTCATCACGCTCCAAACTTTAGACTCTTCTAAGTAGTCGCGTTCCCCCGCTCTCGCTCCCGCCTCCGATTCCGTCCCCGCTTCCGCTTCTGGCTTCTGGCTTCTAAGGTATTAACATCAAACTATATTATATATAATGTGTAAATTATGCCAGAACTGCAACGTTTTATTTTCCTATGATAAAAGGATCTTTTTTTTCCCGGGAGTACTGAAAACCTGGTTCTCCCATCTGAAATTGTTGAAACCGCCGATACCAATATATAGAGAGGGTCCGAAACCAAGTTTTGAACCTTGGGTCTGAGATACAGCTTTCATCCCAGTAAAACATTTAAGAAAAGCCTATCCCTGTCATAAGGTAATAGACGTAATACCACATTTCACACCAAATGGCGTCTTGGATTCCATTTTTAGTTTCACGTACCATAAAGTGCCGCTTTTCACGTGCCATTGGCTGGTACGCTCCAATAATCTTGAAGCTTCAAAAAAGACGGTTAAATGATTATACTACTTTGAAGTAGATATGTGGGGAATGATTGGCATACTCTTCTTTTCATGAACTGCACTCTCAAAGTTGCAACACTTTTCATAAAAATATTGTTTGAACTACGATTGTAAGGCCAAAACCAATACTGGAACTGCTGAGGCTATTGAAGCTGATAGATTCAAAAATGCCAAAAGATACTCACAGGAAGGGTCCCAAATCAATAATGAAGCTGATACTACGAACCTTGCTTTGAACTTGGTCTTACAGGTGTATGAATTTTATGTTAATGGTCTTTTTAGATAACTCTCAGCACATGACGTGTTATGCTGTCGTACATAAACTTCTGCTAAAATTCCTCCCACGTCCAGGAGTGGTGTGATTTTATGACATTATTCCTCCACCCTGGATTTTGATGGTTCATCATCCATTAAGAAAGTAATATGTTGCAGTCAACTTATTACTCTCGCTGATTGATGCAAGAGTCATAATTGCCATATCTTTCTTCGAATATAATACATGAGCTCAACTAACAGAGTGGTCCATAGGATAATATCAAAATTGAAGGGTTTAGACAATATTATGATTGCCTGATCAGTGGGTCTAATTTTCCGTCCAAGTGTGAAAATTAACCAATGTGTTTGGGTTGGGTTGATTTAAGCAGACATTAGATTATTGCGCTTTAGTTAATCTTTATGGGAATGGGGACAATCTTGGATGTTATTTCCCTGTCATCGTAGATAGAGGGTTGTCACTAGGAAAAGTGGGAGTCGTTTCATCTTTATAGTCTTTTAACTTCAAGAATCAGAAATTTGACACCATGACGAGGCACAATCTCAAGGATAGTAAAAAGTGAAAGAGGGCCCGAAGGAGTTCAATTGACAGGCTCTTTGGTTTGGTTATTAAAATACTTGTCGACCTCTATGACTGAATTTTATTTAATGGAGATTTTCGTCTTTGTTGTTGATTCACGTGGAACAGAAGGAAACATGAACATAGTTAGGATTCTTAATGGCAGCTTGGCTTGAAAGAGGGATGTTGTGATTTGGCAGAGAACATATTTTGGCCTTGCTTGCACTAGTTAGGAAGTTTTTTTTTACCACACTGTACATGTATCCTTTTTCCGCTCCTGGCTAATTTTTTTCTGCCTGGATGTCTGGATGTCTGAACAATCATTAACCAAGACATAATCATGTTTGGATATTCTGCCTCGTGCCGTTCACTTCAAAATTGCATGATTAGCCAGTGAGTCGTGGCAGTGATTGCCGAATCATATATATTATCAGTTAATCTTGTCTATTTCCACATTTGTGAAGCTGGTAATTTTGTAAAATTTTGTAATTCATATATACATACTGTATGCTATGCTACATGCGTTACATTTCTTACTACCTTGCTGCCCATTCTGATATGTTTTGCCTATCAATCATGACAGGTAGCTATCTTTTGTTTCTGCATGGGAGGCATCATGTACTATCTGGAACACGAACCAGACACTATGACTCCACTTCTCAGGAATCTCATCCGTAGGTTTCTTGCCAGCAGAATAAGCAATCCGAGCCCGCCTTCCAATAGGAATGCATCTTACACATACTTGCAGAAACTTGGTGCGATCAGCACGCAGAAATCACACGTGAGCAGAGAGAAGGAAGAAGGGTCGGCATCGGCAAAGTATAATCTTGAATCAATCCCTGGACTATAGAGGTCTTATTACATT
The DNA here is from genome assembly GCA_029216955.1 of Iris pallida. NCBI lineage: Eukaryota > Viridiplantae > Streptophyta > Magnoliopsida > Asparagales > Iridaceae > Iris > Iris pallida. The sequence goes on from JANAVB010025854.1 coordinate 79,485, forward strand.
GATCTGTATGACAGATGGAATCAATCACCTTTGATTTTTAGTTTTTGTTGCGGTTGGAACTGCCATACGTCCATTCGTTTTTTAGTTTCTGTAATAATACCAACTGCTTGACTATGTAATATGGCAGCAAAATTGTTTAAGTTAGAGAGGTTTGAGGGAGTACAGGAGAAATGTCATTAGTGGGCTATAAACACGAATTTTTATTACGTCGCATCTTATTTAAGTATCAGTATCAAGTATTACAATTTATGAAGCTATCAGCATACTTTTGATGCTGCAAAATTTGCTTGCTTTATGTTCAGCTCTTTAGCAATGAGTGGAAGTTTCTACTATTGAATATTGTGTTATTTTTATGCCAAGAAGGAGCAGATACTCAATTAACTCGAAAATATCATCTGCTAATATACTTCTGCGAGCTCGTCCCAAAACAAAAAAAATTCAGCGGGCCATCTAGCCGTTCTTGTAGGATTTTAGGAAAAACATTACTCGGATGACATTGATCAAGTTGAAATATTATTTCTAGCTGCCAACTTTGCATTGATATATGTTATGGTACGGAATGAAATTTGTGAATATTATTATATTTTTTGAATAGAATATTCAATTGGACTAAACTCCAAAGGTCGTGATATATCATCCCTATTAAACTAAATTAAAATTCTTTTTAAACCGCTAAAATTTTTGTTAATGTCTTATTCTTGATTGAGCTAAACTATCTATTGTTTGAACCAAAATAACCGATGACCAGACCGACAAGTGTAGTCGGTAATGGAACCCTTCGATCATTAATGATGGATAGGTTTCCGATCATATAAGTGAGTAGTTTTGGTTCCCAAGGCCATCTCAATGAGGATTTCTAAAATTGGGTTTTAATCCTACTTATCATTGTATTTTATGGAAATTTTTATCCTAGTTGGTGGAGTTTCTATATAGAAATTGCAAATACAAAAAAAAAAGAATAATTCTATAGAGACACACTTTTATTGACATACTTTATTGACACACTTATGTGGCAGATGATTTGGCATTCCATGTCATCCGAATTAATTGAGAGCTTATTAATTATTTTTTTGGTATGTCCAATTTTGTATGTATGGAAGGTTTCTAATTTTTGCCATGTGTTGCAATTTTGCATGGCCAATTAAATAGCCAACACTTATTATCTTCTTTATTTTCTTTCATCTTCATTTCCTTCTACACATCTCCATTTTCTTCTCTAACCCCACCATAAGAACAAAGAACGAAAATCATAACCGTGACGAATCCAGAGTTTGACATTTTGAGGTTCGTTTCCTTCACTCATCTGTATTTCTTGATATGTTCTTGAAATCACCATAAAATCTTTTTGTTGTGTTATTTTGGGGTTTTTTTTTGCTCTTTTTTCCTTTTTTTTGTTGCAATTTTTGTACTTTTTGGAGCCTGCTCATGAAGTTGACGATGGTGGATTGCTTGGATTCTATACATGCAAGAAGATTGAATCTTTTGCATGGATTGTGAACTAATTAATTTGACATGGACAATTTTGGCAAGTGAATAATTAATTGGCCATGCAAAATTGCAACACATGAACTAAGAGCATCATTAGTAAGGCCCATCCCATTTTCTAGATTCTAGATTTAGAATGTAGGAGCTCATTTTGTAGAATAATAAGTCTCATCCCTAGTCCCAATTTCTACCATTTCGGTCCCAACCCATCCATGGGTGCTAAGGATTGGGCCTCCCAATTTCTAGATTCTAGATTGTAGAAACTCGTTTTGTAGAATAGTAAGTTCCAATTTGGAGCCCAACTTTCTAGATTCTAAACTTTATATTATTTTTTGGCTAAATTACAACTTGATACCCTCAACTATTCAAAATTTTCAACTTGATACCCTCAACTTTGATAGGTACTAACTTAATACCCTATCTCAACTAATATTTTTAAGTTGATACCCAAAAAAGAATTTATTCCTAAAATACCCTCACCCCTACCCCTTGGCTGCTACTCCTCAACCCCCCCCACCCCCAACCCAACCCTCGGCGGCCATTACCACCACCACCACCATCGCCTCCCCCCCCCCCGCGGCCATCCCCCTCCCTCCCTTCAACCCGGCCCCGACACCCCCCCTCCCTCACGGCTGGTACTTGCCCCCCCCTCCCACCTCCCGGCGGCCATCCCCCCCTCCCCTCCCCTCGGCCCCGACCACCCCCCCTACCCACCCCCGGCCCCGACGACCCCATACCCGGCTCCGGCCCTGCTCCCGCCGCCCGATCGTGCGTGCTCGCCGCCCGCCGGCCACCCGCAGCGGAGAGGGGGGAGGGCGGGGTTGGGGGAGAAGAGAAGGGACAATTTGGTCCAAAAAAAATTCAGGGTATCAAGTTGGTACCTATAAAAGTTGAGGGTATTAAGTTGAAAAAGTGTGATAGTTGAGGGTATCAAGTTACAATTTAGCCTTATTTTTTTCCTACACTAATTTTTGACCACACAATTTTTGGGACCGGAGCTCACTTTATCATTTCCTACTATTCTCATACAAATCCAACCCATTCTACATTTACCTTTTTTTTGAAATTTTGGGCTCCAAATTGCATTGGAGAGTCCCAACTACTAATGATGCTCTAATTAAATGGACATGGACAATTTTGGCAAGTGAATAATTAATTGGCCATGCAAAATTGTAACACATGCCAAAGATTGAAAACCTTCCATACATATAAAATTGGACATACCAAAAAAATAATTAATAAACCCTCAATTAATTCGGGTGACATGGAATGCCAAATCATCTGCCTCATAAATGTGTCAACAAAGTATGTCAATAAAAGGAATAATTCTATAGAGACACACTTTTATTGACATACTTTATTGACACACTTATGTGACAGATGATTTGGCATTCCATGTCACCCGAATTAATTTAGAGCTTATTAATTGTTTTTTTTTGTATGTCCAATTTTGTATGTATGGAAGATTTTCAATCTTTGGCATGTGTTGCAATTTTGCATGGCCAATTAATAGCCACACTATTATCTTTTTATTTTCTTCTGCTCATCTCCATTTCCTTCTTCTACTCATCTCTATTTTCTTCTGCATAACCTGATGAAATAATAAATTGAAAGAGGAGATCAGCCCAACAAGACCAGAAAGCTTTTAAAACTTTGTATAATTTTACTTTCGTTGGAGCCTGCTCATGAAGTTGACGAGGGTGGATTGCTTGGATTCTATACATGCAAGAAGATTGACTCTTTTGCATGAATTGTGAACTAAATAATTTGACATGGACAATTTTGGCAAGTGAATAATTAATTGGCCATACAAAGTTGTAACACATGAACTAATTAAATGGACATGGATAATTTTGGCAAGTGAATAATTAATTGGCCATGCAAAATTGCATCACATGCCAAAGATTGAAAACCTTCCATACATACAAAATGGACATACCAAAAAAATAATTAATAAGTCCTCAATTAATTCGGGTGACATGGAATGCCAAATCACCTGCCACATAAGTGTGTCAATAAAAGTGTGTCTCTATAGAATTACTCCAATAAAAGTGTGTCTCTATAGAATTACTCAAAAAAAAAAAATCTCCAATGGTTCTCCATTTCTATCATGTTTGACAACAAATAAAATGATCAATTTAATAGTGTGAGATCTAATATTAATTGGTATGAGAGATGGAGAAATTCTATAAGTGTTTTTACTCATAGAAACTCTCCATTCACTGCCACATATGTTAGAAATTGTTATAGAAATATTTATGGTGTTTTTTTTCTCCCTAAAATGGATTTCTACCATAGAAATAGGGGAGATAGAATGTCATGTTCAATGGTGATTTCTAAAATTTGGTTTCTATCATACTTGTCATTACACTTTATGAAAATTTCTATCCTAGTTGGTAGAGTTTCCTACTTGTCATTGTACTTTATAGGGGTGAGCATCGGTTCGGTTCGGTTCAAACCGAACCGAATATGTGAAAACCGAAATAACCGTAAACCGTATTTCTCAAAACCGAAAACCGAACCGTTTTTATAAAAACCGAACAAAACCGAATCGAATTAATTCGGTTCGGTTTTCGGTCGGTTCGGTTTCATGGGCCAATGTGCATGGCCTTCAAGTTTTTAGCAAAATGAACCTATTTAAATAACAAATTTTTAAAAAATATATGACATTATTGTATTTATGAATTGTTATATTACATAGAGTGAAAGATATTAGTATATATAGATTGATGGTAGATAGAGAGAGTGCTCAAAGAAGCACCGACATAGAATATGAGAAGAGAGTGCGCTCAATTAAGGGTTAATAAACATTAGTATATGTATATTGTGGATAGTTTGATAAATTATTAAATCTAAATCGGTTTTCGGTTCGGTTCGATTTTTCGGATGAAGAATCGAAAACCGAACCGTTATTTCAAATTTTCAAAATTTTAAACCGTAAACCGAACCGATAACCGAAAAACCGAACCGTTTGTCATATTTCGGTTCGGTTCGGTTCGGTTTTCGGTTTTCAACCGTTATATGCTCACCCCTAGTACTTTATGGAAATTTATATCCTAGTTGGTAGAGTTTCTATATAGAAATTGCATACACACAAAATTACACTCTAGAATGGTTCTCTATTTTATCTTACGTGGCAACAAAAATGACATGTGGTCCAATATTAATTGATATGAGAGTGAGAGAATTTCTATATGAAAATTTCTATATGCATAAACTCTCATAGAAACTCTCTATCGTACGTCGTCGCCACATAGGTTAAAAATTGAGATAAAACCACCATTGGAATTTTTTTCCTTCTAAATTGGATTTCTATCATAGAAATATGGGAGATAGAAACCCCTAGGCCATCTCAAATGATGGTTTCTAAAATTGAGTCTATATTCTAATTGACATTGTACTTTTATGGAAATTTCTATTGATAGAGTTTCTACATAGGAATTGCACAAACAAAATAACACTCTCAAATAGTTCTCCATTTCTATCCTATGTGGCAACAAATAAAATGATCAACTTAATGATATAACATCTAATATTAATTGATATGAGAGATGTAAAATTTCTATAACTCTCAATCCTACATCAATGCCATATAGGATAGAAATTGGGATAACAACTACCATTAGAGAAGTTTTAAAAAAAATGAGTTTCTGGCAAAGAAATAGGGAAGATAGAAACCCCCATCGGACGAAGGCCATCTCCAATGGGAGTTTCTCTACTATTTCTATGGTAGAACTCATTTTAGAAAAACTCCTCCCAATCATGATTTATATTCCAATTTTTATCCTATGTGGCAATGATATAGGATGGAGAATTTCTACAGGGGTCATAGAAATTTTCCATATCTCATAGATATTAATATTGGACCGTACCTCATTCAAATGATCCTTTTTTCCCCTAGGATAGAAATTGAGAATCATTGGAGAGTTTTTTTTTTGATTTATTTATTTATGTACAAACTCTAACAACTAGGATAGAAATTTTCTTAAAGTACAATGCCAAGTCTGCTATTTGGCTCGCGGGCGGGCCAGCCCACCAGCCTCGTGGCCCTCCCCCATTGGCAGGTCAACGACGTGGGCCCATGCTAACCAGGGGGAGGCAATGGAGGAGTGCCATGCAGGTGGGCGGACGGGTTGGCCCGTCTGCGAGCAAAAAAGCATTTCCGTTTTAGAAATATCCATTCGAGATGGCCTAAGGCTCTCTCTCCAATGAAAATTTCTAATATTGAGTTTCTATCCTACTTGGCATCCTATTATAAGAAAATTTCTATCCTAGTACATAGAAATTATCCAAAAACACTCTTCAATAGTTCTCAATTTATATTCTACATATTAGAATATTAAAGGAAGAATTTTATAATTTAGTTTAGAAGTGGGGCCAATATCAAGAGTTTCCACATATAAATACTCGTAGAAAATTTCCATCCTATATCGGAGCTACCTAGGATAAAAATTGGGATATAAAATTCTAGAAATAGGGAAGATAGAAATAGGGTAGATAGAAATTCCCATTGTAGACGGCCAAAATATATAAATATGTCGGTTAATACATCCATACTACATGCTACAGACGATATTAAGAAAATAAATTCCGCCTCAAAATTTTATACCGGACCCTCCGCTCTTCCATTATGTTGTCTAGCGCTTGTAACTCATGTGAAAAGCAGCACAGATATTAGATGAGACCGACAGGATTCGAACCCTAACCGTAAAGACGTGTAGGTGTGGTCAAGGTGCAACTTGGGCCGGGCTGGGCTAACCCGGACCCGGTTTTGACCGGGCCTGGGCCGGGTCGGGTCGGGCTCAGCCCGGTTTGGCAGACGAGCCGGTCCGGGCCAGCCCGAGTCCGCGTACCCCGAGCCCAGCCCGGACCCACGGCCCGGTTTACAGCGGGCCGGGTTGAACCGGGCTCGGGCCGGGTCGGTTCAGGGTTGGACCGGGCCAGCCCGATTTTTTCGGGAAAAAACCACCAAAAAAAAATCTTAATAAAAGTTAACAATTTTTTCCCATTAAAATTTAAATATGGTATAACATTAACTAATTTTTTTTGAGAAAATAAAAGTTAACAAAATTTATTAATTGTCATATATTTTGTATATCTACCGTTTATGTTTAAATGAATATCGATTGATTGTTATATACAAAAATTGATCGTCTTTTAATAACTACCATATATGCTAATAATTTGAATAATTATAAATTAATTTTTATAAATAATTTTAATTATCATATACTAAAAATGACCAATGACATGATTTGAATAACTACCATATTAGAATAACTACCATATATACTGATAATTTGAATGGTTATCAATTAACTTTTTGTCACTCTCGTTTTCTGTTATACATATTTTCAGTATACATGTACGAATTTCTGACATTTGTCAGGTGACCCGTATTTAGACTTGTATTGCTTAGTCTTGGTTTGGTTCACTTTGGTTCTTCATGGCATGTGGCTTGGCTTGGTTTGGTTTGGGTTGGTTTAGCATGACTTGGCTTAATATTTATAACAACTTCTTCTCTCCCCTCTCATTAATTTCATTAACTCTTCTTCTCTCCTCCTCCATTACTCCTCCCACCAACCTAAGGCAAGAGCAACTTGATCCATGGAGAATATAATGGATCTCTATTTTTATTTGTTCTATCTTCTTCCCTACATGATTCTAAGCATCATTATAACTTGATAATTTCGGTTTTGATGGATATATTTTTGTAGATCTAGGTTTTCAATTTTTTTTATTTTTCTTGGTTTTGATCTCTAAAAACTTGTTATTTTCAAAAACTAATGGTTCCATGTTATGGGGAATTCAAATATACCAAAATTTGTCTTTTGAATCGCGTGATTTCGATTTATTTTGAGGAAATTATGACCATTCTCGTGTTCATGGTCCCCGCACATCTTCGGTACTGTCGGGACGATGAACAGTGCCGTGCGCGTGCAGCGCGCCTGTGCGTCGGGCACCCGCGCTCCACGCGCCGTAGCCAGTTTGGTCCATGCGAGCCGTGCGCGTTTTGCTTGCCGCGTGTCACGGCCAGTTTGGTCCGCGCGCATCGCACGTTTCGTGTGCCACGCTCCCGCACGCAGTGCACCTTTCGCTTGTCGTGCACCGTGCATCCGCGCGTTTCGCGTGCGCAGTGCGCATTTCGCTTGCCGTGCGTCGTGCATCCGTGCGCCGCACGTTTTGCCTGCTGCGCGTCGTGCATCCACGCTCGCGTATTTTGCGTGCCGCATGCCCGCACATTTTGTTTGCCACGTGTTTCGCGTGCCGCGCGCCCGCGCATTTTGTTTGCCGCGCACCCGCATCCTGTGCATCCGCGTCCTGTGCCGTGGCCAGTTTTGTCCACGCGCTTCACGTGCCCGCGCGTGAATCTCTGTCGCTTGATATCTAAATGACTGTTTTTGCCTATTTAAGCTGTTTTGTAGCTAGAATATTGTAAAACTCAAAACATGAAAGTTGTAGATCTTCGTCTTGGCTTCAAGAATCTTCCTGTCTCACTTTAACTGGAGTTTATATGTGACTGATAGTTTCAATCACCCATGGTTATTTTTGATCTTCTTTGCATATTTTCTGTACTTGGCCTAAATTGCAACGACCCGACTTGATAATCTTGAGCTAGTAACTTGAACTTGAACATGATAATATGATCTGTGAAACCCAATTTTTGTGAATTAATATTAGTGCTATATTATTATTATATTAGTATTATTATTATTATTTTTTAGTATTATTACTGAGTGTTAAAAAATTATTTCAAAAATTAATTAACAAGGATTTTTAGATTCGAACCCAGACCCGAGCCCGAACCCAGACCCGAGTCTGAACCCAGACCCAATTCTTTTCAAATTCTGATTTGGTTTAATAATAAAATAAAATAAAATAAATAGTTGGAGCTGGTCCACGAGGGACCAGCATTCTCTCAACTCCTCACACGTTCATCTCTCTCCTTAACTTTCTCTCCATTCTTTCTCCTCACCACACAATCTCTCCCTACTCCCCTTATTAAACTCACCCCTCTCTCCCCTCTACTTCAGAGTACAACTCCTTCAGAACCCCATCACTCCCCCTCTACTCTCTTCTAGAGAGCAAACCCACTCTTTCCCCCTTTCACGGAAACCCCTCTCCCTCACCACCTCACGCGCGCCCCGGCCATCCGCGTCGACCCAACGCCGCCCGACCCGACGCCGTCGGCGACCCCCTGGCCCGCGCCCCTGCGCTCGGCCGACCCTTCACCGGCCCCTCCTCGCGCGGCCAGCTCCGGCCCGCCCCTCCAGCGCGCGCGCCACCATGCCGCGCCCAGCCAGCCTCCCCGCGCTCCTCGCCGCGGACCCCCTGTGCGTCGACGTACTCCCGCCGACCCCCGACACCGTGTCCTAGCTCCGGCCCCGCCCGGCGTACCTCCGGCGTTCGACCCCCGACGCCTCCAGCGCCTTTTCGTCGGCGTTCTTCGCCGGCGCAGCCTCTGTGCACCATTCCCAGCGCTGTTCCAGCGCCCCGTCGTGCCTCGGATCCCGATCCAGCACTTTCTCCGCTGTTGCCGAGCCCGGACAGCACTCCAGCGCTGTTCCGAGTTGTCGTTTCTGTTCGGATCCTTTTATTCTTTCTTTATTTATCATCTGAGAGCTCTAGCCGAGCAACCCGAGGTATAACCCCTGTCCCGTCCCATCTTTTCTACAGTCTGTGATAAAAATGGTCCCCGATTCCCTCTTGGGAATTCGGTTTTAGCGACGTCGTATTTTTTCGGAACCTTCGGAAAGGTTCTGTTGATTATTTTGGATTTTCGGAACTTTTCGGGAATTGGTTTCGGATATTTTGGGCTTTCCAGATTTTTTCGGTAGCGCTCTGTGATGTTTTGGTTGAATTCGGACTTCCGAAATTATTTCGGGTCATTCCGAATTAATCTGTGGATTGGTTGTGTTTATTATATATATATATTTTGGGGATTCCCTGGTTTGGGATTTGCAGGAAAGATTATCGGCATATTTCCCAGTTTTTGGGTTGACCAAAAACAGAGGAGATCCTATCGGATTTTTTCGTAAATTCTAGTATATTTTAAAAATGATTTTAAAACGGATTTCAGAATTTTATTTAAATATTGGATTTGGGCGACGACCGTATCGGTCAATGGGCCCCGGCTAAGTGCAAACGAAACCGGCTTCGCCCGGACGTTGAGGCATTAGCCTAGTTGAAGATTGGACCATATCTGAGACTCGATAAATAATTATTTTATCTTTATTTTTATCATTTAATTTTATTCATATTTAATTTACTTAAAGTTTAGGACTAACTGTAACACCCAGTTTTTCAGATGAGGGTATTTTTGAAATTTTGTAATTATAATTATTATTTATTGATATTTATTTCACATGGTGATTTTTGGTGATTTTCAATTATTTTTAAACTATTTAAAAACTGGTTTAAGTCATGACTTGTGATTTTGAGGTGCTGCTAGTGAAACCTGAGAGACTGCATGACCTAGAGCCTAACCATGTCATTAGGATGATTTAATTATCATTTTTAGCCTAGGGGTATTTTGGTCATTTGGCCTCTTTGAATTATTTTATGATTTATTGCACTAGTGATTATTGATTTTGACTTTTGGCTAGCTGCGACTTAAGAGACTGTCCTAGATTTGACTTTGACTTGGTGACCCTAGTCTAACTTAGGTTAACCTACATTTAGTCATTAGAAACTAATTTTAGAATGAGGGGATTTGGTTTAGTGCATTTAAGTCATGGTTCATGGTTTCATGAAATGACTTATGGCTAAATGATTTATTTTGATCATGACTTGGCCCATGGCCCATAACTAGAAGCCCTAACCCTAACCAAACCCTAAATGACCAGCCATAGGAATCCCCACCCTATATAAACACTTATTCTCTAGGGCTTGCCTCCTTCTTTCATTCATTTCAACTTTGGAAAAAGAAAGGTATTGTCCCTCTTCTAAAAATCCCCATAAATCCATTTTAATTTCTTTTTAATCCTAGTTTCTTGCATTAGAACCTAATTTTCTCCTATTTTCTGAATGTGGAATTTAATCCCAGCTTTGGGACAATTTGGAGCTTTTGGCATCAAGAGGAGGAATCCCCCATTTGAAGCTTTTCCAAGCTTTTTGCACACATAGGTAAAACCCCTTAAATTGATTTAAACTTCAGTTTTCTTTGCATATAGGGCTAGATCTAGGAGTCCCCTAGGTGTCCCTGAAATTTGGGTGGATTTCGTGTCCGTTTGGTGTCCGTATCGGACACGTGTCGTAGTGTGGTGTAGGTGTTTGTTGAAATGCCTCTATGGATTGAATATTGATATTTTTTGAAACAAATTATATATTTGAGTAGCTCTTCATGTGTAGATTTAATATTTGTATGACTGAGCACGATTCTATAGTTTTTTCGTGTCCAAAACGGACACGCACCTCGTGCACGACACTGCGCACAGGCCCCGTGCGGTGTCCTGCTGCCACACGTTCACATCCGACACGACACGACTCGGTTGGACACCAAAATTGGTGGACACCTACGGGCAATGACTGACAGCACGCACACCAAATTTCAGGCCATATGGTTGAGCGGTTTGGGAGAAATCCCGACCGCACCGTCTCGATCAACACGCACACACGCGCACAGGCACGTCCTGATACGTGTTCGTATCAGGGACACGGCAACACGTTGGCCTATTTCAGGATGACACACACGTACCCCTATGTACCCTCTAGGACTGTGCACGAGCACGGGTCACATCGAGCTCTGTGTCGAGTCCACAACGACTCGACACGCAAGCACGAGGCAGTCTTCACTGCCATTTACTGATTTTTGTCCCACTTCGAAATTGGACACTTCGTGTCCTAATTTTTGGACACATTTAGACACCACTGGACACGTGAGATATGTGTCTATGACTGAACACAAATTTTTCCTATTTTAATTTAAAGTTTGATATTGAAATTGGATTTCGAAGTGGGTTGCTGATACATTGTTTTAACTGTCAACTGATGCACTTGTGTTCTTGACACTTGGACACATTGGGACACCATGTATTGACACTGCTATGCTCACATTCACCCTTTGACACATTGGAAGTACACACAATGCTCTCACACACATGTATAGCTCACTGCCTACCTTCATTCACTGTATGTGTCATTTCCTGCCCATTCATGTTCAGATACCCAACTTAAATTCTGCATATTGCATACCTTGCATAATGCATTCACTGCTAACACATTGTGTCAGTCCATCCTTTCCCTCATGATCAATATCTACATAGGTTTATTCCATGGTTGGATGTTCAGTTCTCATGTGCAATGATTGGACTTCAAAATTTCTGAGATTGAACCCCAATGCAATGCCATATCACACACAGGCCTCACACAACTGTCCTGCATTGATCACCCCTATTAACCTGCTGTCCTATCCACATTGCCATGTGGTTTCCTTTGGTATCAGTCATGTCCAGACCATGTATCACAAATCCTTGTTTAGACCATTTGTGTGGAGTTTTCCCCTTTTCTTCACTGGTATAGTTCTGTTTTAGGAGTGGTTTTCTGCCATTCCATCAGTCCAGTAATGGACTTGATGATTAGCATGGTGGTTCACCACCCACTTTAGTATCTTGTTCTGCATATTATACTCACACACTGTCCTGAGAATTCACACACATACTGTTTCCTGTTAAACACAACCTGAGATTGCTTCTTCTTTAACTGAACTGAGATGTTGGGTAGTTTTTGAACTGATACATGGTGGCTCTTGTCACACACTTGTTTCCAAATACTTGTACACTCTCACACTTATGAATTAGATGGTTTAAATGTCGGGTTCAAGATTAGCTAGGGGTTTCATGGTTTCGAATTGCTTATGCTAAAACTGTCATGTGTCACTGTTTTGGTTGATTGGTTAATTGCAATGATATGGGTCATATATACAGATTAACTGAGATTTAAATCATAAGTTGGCTTGTATATATATAAGAGTGTGTGTGAGTTTTATTATGTGTTGTGGGTTGTAATAGGAGCATATGCATTAGCAGTAGTAGTTGCTCTTGGGTAGGCAAGAGCCTTGCTTGGCCTTGCCATGCCTTGGCAGTATCAGTAATAGGCAGAGCATTGCCTGCAATAGCATTTGCAGCATGCAGCTAGGCAGCAGTTGGTTTGCATTGTATTGCCTTGGCTTTGCATTGCATTGTACAGCAGCAGCTTGCCTTGGCTTTGTATTGCATTGCACAGCAGCAGCTTGCCTTAGCTTGCACTGCAGGACTTTAGCAGTGGTTTAGAGCAGTAGACAGGGGGTTGAGTTCAGGCTATGGATGGGATGTGTGAAATTAAGTTGAATGGGGTTTACTTGATGAGAGTTCAGGATAGTAACCTGAGAATAGATGGATTAGTTTGGTTGAATGTTAATTAGATTTTTGTTTGATTAGAAGTTAACTAAGATTAAATCATAAATTGGCTTGTGTATATATAAGAGTGAGTTTTATTATGTGTTATGGGTTGATTAGGGGCAGTAGAGAAGGGAGCAGGTGCAGGTTGAGGGCTTCATAGGTTGTCTTTGTGTAAGAGTTAGCCTTGTGTGGATTTCAGTCCAAGTTAAGTCCATACTAAACCTTAGTGTCCTTCCCCTCACCCAGTCCAGTCTTCCCTTTTCTGGATATCATAGATATATTCATAGTATGTAGGAAATGCTTCATAATGGGTATGTATATGGGAGAGTTATATAAGTCTAGGACTAATAGGTAAGTTAGTTGTTTGTTATGTCATGGAATGAATGTTGAAGTGGAGGATGAGCTTGATTAGCTTAGGGTATCATATAGAGTATAAAATGTATATCTAGGAGGGGGCATGGGCCATTGGCCACATGGTTTGAGGGAAGTGAGGAATAGTGTGAGTTGTTGTGTGAGAGTTCACATATTGTATATATATTATTATATAGATGTGATATGGATTAGTTGATATTGTACTTATATAGATATAGATATGTGATGCATAGGCTATATATGCCTAGGGCTATAGACTTGGGGTATATACATTGTTGTGTATATAGGGAATAGTGTTAAGGTATCCTAGTTACACTAGTATATGGTTAGTGTCTAGATAGCCTTAGATAGAGTTTGACCAAACTCTAGATTTTGACCCAATAGGCTAAGATTGACCAATAATTGACTAGAGTTGACCCAGAGTTGACCAAGTTCGACTTAGACCTAGTTTGACCTAGACAGTTGACCAGGGTTGACTTAGAGTTGACTTCGACCTAGATTGGTCTAGAAATCATGTAGATTGCATCATAAACATCATATACCTTGTTTTAAAACATATTATAACCTGTACTGCTTTATCTAGGACATTATGACTCTGGTGCAGACATCTGACATTACACTACTCTTTTCAGAGTATCAAGCGAGTACATTCTCTTATAGTTCTCTCATTTATTTGTCAATTACTGTACTTCAGTTCTAGTTAGCTGTATGTGATTCTCTGTTACAAACACGTACTGTTATTTCTGGATTCATGTATACAACACACATTTATTTTCTGGCCTCTATTACTGGTATCATCATTTTCGGCTTCTATTACTGGAATCACCTACTGGAATCATTTACTGGAATCACCCCGAAATCATTTACTGGTATCATTGTACTTGGCTGGACTCATCTTGAATCATTATGTCGGAATTTTGGATTCACTTGCTGGGGGGGGGGAAATACTAGAGTAAGACATGTAGACATACCCCATTACTGGAATCACCCCTACTGGAATCTACTGGAATGATAGCCATCTCATACCCGGCCAGGTGTGTGATGTGCCGGATTACCCATAGCCGTTTACATGTCGATCTCGGTATTTTAAAACACACTGCTAGAGTATAGGCTGGACTCACCCTGGAATCATTGATAACTAAGACTGGAATCGTCCCTTGCTGGTTTCATCCTGTATGAGATTCATCCTGTACTGGACTTACATTGGAGTTACACTGGTCTACATTATTGCCTGGACTTTATATCATAATACCCTGGTTCAGCTAGTTCTATTTTTACAGTCTTTATTGCTATGATTCTGCTCTTGTTTAGCTATTTTCTTTCCTTGCACTTCATCTGTCTTTCTTACCATTACCTGAATATAAACTGCCATTTTCATCAATACAACTGTCTATAACTGCTTTACAGTTCTCTGTCAATTACTTGGGTTTTCTAGATGAGATGTGCTCGTTCCTGTCCTGACTGGACCTGTTAAAAATTTTACAGATGATTGCCCTGAGGACACATACCCTACAGTTTACTGAGGAGATGGCTTAGCTACCTTTGGCCCCGACACTCAGGAGTGATCGGGATTTAGTTTAGTAGACTTGCATTTATTTTCATTTAGAGCTTGTTGTATAGAATTGAGACTTGAGATGTATTTGAGATTATTCAGATGTTGTTATTATTTCAGTATTTTTTTTTCAAATTCTTAGTTACAATTCTGTGTTATCTTATCGTGCTTAGACTGTGATTGAGATACACCATATCTTATACTTGTCCTCCGTTCGGAGTTGACCATGATGAGTACATTATATACTGCATGAGATGATGGTTAGTTAGAGACTTAGAACAGCGTTCTACCGCCGACACTGCGGCGTAGGCTGGGCGCTGTTACGTACTTGTACCCTCACAGTGGGTGCGGGTCGTGACACGTTTTTAGTGGTGGCCCATGCAGGTCGAGAGTCGCATTAGTTCGATATCGTGGTAGAACGGCGACTTAGTTGTACTGCTGCGAGCCTGCGATAGGACTGAGAGATAGGCTTTACCGGAGAGGCACTCAATCACAGTTAGGAAAAATTCTGCTTTAAATCATGCCATCTACATATCGTACTGATTTGCCTTCTTTGAAATAACTGTCCTCCTTTGATATATCGATTCCTGCTCAGTATTGACTTCCTTGTTCGATCTATCTTCAGGATGGTGGAGACACGATGACATCACTCTGGTGCTGCAGTTGTTGCATAGGGGACTGCCACCTCTGCCCATATTGAGACTTCAGCAGCAGCAGTAAGGGATATGCCTTCACCAGCTCGGGGGCAGGACCCAGTCATCCCAGAGATGCAGTTCCAGCAGCCGCCGCCTACAGGACACGTGGATGCGGCACAGATGTTTGCCTACTTCCAGCAGTTTATGGACCGACAGCAGGCCCGACAGGACCGAGGCATGGAGTTGGCCCTTACGGCAGTCGCAGCTCAACCAGTGATACAGCAGCCGAGGACACCGGGGATCGAGCAGTTTCTGAAGATGAGCCCCAGAGACTTTCTGGGGACAGAGGGGATCCTATATGCCGATGAGTGGATCGAGCATATAGAGGAGATCTTCCGTCTGGCCAGGATACCAGCAGATCTTCAGATCGAGGCCGCAGCTAGCCGGATGCGAGATCTTGCTCGCACCTGGTATCAGTCAGACCCCAGGGTGGGGGTAGCTGGACAGACTTTGGAAGGAGTTCAGGGGCTTCTTCAAGAAGAAGTTCTTTCCGGATTCAGCGCTCAGAGCCTTGGAGTCGCAGTTCGAGAGCTTAGTCCAGGGGAGCCTGTCAGTGGAGGAGTACGCTGGGGAGTTTGGCCGCCTCAGCAGATTCGTAGAGGGCTTGAGCGAGGCGGCGAAGGCCCAGAGGTTCCGGAAGGGTCTGATCAAGGAAGTCAAGTCCTTGACTAAGGGCAACAGGGATGCCACTTTCGAGGAGATTTTGACGGAAGCTTTACTGGCTGAGGATGATCTTGAGCTGAGGCTCAAGAGGGGACGGGACGCTCACGGTACCAGCAGCAGCGGAGGCTAGGTTAAGAGGCCTCATGTGCAGATTCAGCAGACGCAGGCACCAGTGGGAGTTCAGCAGGTGCAGCATCAGTATCGGGGTCAGGACCCGAAGGCGATCAGTTGTTCCTACTGCAAGAAGCCGGGACACATCTGGGAGCAGTACAGGAAGAGGTTGAGGGTTTGCTATTTCTGCGGGTCAGCTGCCCACCAGAAGATAGATTGTCCCATTGCACCTCCTTTTGAGGGGGCTAGGCCATTCGTAGCTCAGCACCAGAGGGGTGGAGCTTTTGCGATGGCAGCCGAGGAGACTGACATCGCAGGTGATGGATTAGCAGGTTTGACCTTCTTGTTCTTCCTCCCCACTTCCATGTGTGTTTTCCTTTAGTACCTGCCAGGATATTGCTTGCGTTTGCTAGATAGTGTAGCTACCCTGCTCGAGAATGTGGAATCATGACCAGTAGGATTGTATTGCTTCGACTTGATTGATTGAGGGTTTGACCTAGGAGAGGTGCGATCATCTTAATTTCGAGGACAAAATTTTCATAAGGTGGGTAGGATTGTAACACCCAGTTTTCCAGATGAGGGTATTTTGAAATTTTGTAATTATAATTATTATTTATTGATATTTATTTCACATGGTGATTTTTGGTGATTTTCAATTATTTTTAAACTATTTAAAAACTGGTTTAAGTCATGACTTGTGATTTTGAGGTGCTGCTAGTGAAACCTGAGAGACTGCATGACCTAGAGCCTAACCATGTCATTAGGATGATTTAATTATCATTTTTAGCCTAGGGGTATTTTGGTCATTTGGCCTCTTTGAATTATTTTATGATTTATTGCACTAGTGATTATTGATTTGACTTTTGGCTAGCTGCGACTTAAGAGACTGTCCTAGATTTGACTTTGACATGGTGATCCTAGTCTAACTTAGGTTAACATACATTTAGTCATTAGAAACTAATTTTAGAATGAGGGAATTTGGTTTAGTGCATTTAAGTCATGGTTCATGGTTTCATGAAATGACTTATGGCTAAATGATTTATTTTGATCATGACTTGGCCCATGGCCCATAACTAGAAGCCCTAACCCTAGCCAAACCCTAAATGACCAGCCATAGGGATCCCCACCCTATATAAACACTTATTCTCTAGGGCTTGCCTCCTTCTTTCATTCATTTCAACATTGGAAAATGAAAGGTATTGTCCCTCTTCCAAAAATCCCCATAAATCCATTTTAATTCCTTTTTAATCCTAGTTTCTTGCATTAGAACCTAATTTCCTCCTATTTTCTGAATGTGGAATTAATCCCAGCTTTGGGACAATTTGGAGCTTTTGGCATCAAGAGGAGGAATCTCCCATTTGAAGCTTTTCCAAACTTTTTGCACACATAGGTAAAGCCCTTAAATTGATTTAAACTTCAGTTTTCTTTGCATATAGGGCTAGATCTAGGAGTCCCCTAGGTGTCCCTGAAATTTGGGTGGATTTCGTGTCCGTTTGGTGTCCGTATCGGACACGTATCGTAGTGTGGTGTAGGTGTTTGTTGAAATGCCTCTATGGATTGAATATTGATATTTTTTGAAACAAATTATATATTTGAGTAGCTCTTCATGTGTAGATTTAATATTTGTATGACTGAGCACGATTCTATAGTTTTTTCGTATCCAAAACGGACACGCACCTCGTGCACGATACTGCGCACAGGCCCCGTGCGGTGTCCTGCTGCCACACGTTCACATCCGACACGACACGACTCGGTTGGACACCAAAATTGTTGGACACCTACGGGAAATGACTGACAGCACGCACACCAAATTTTAGGCTATATGGTTGAGCAGTTTGGAAGAAATCCCGACTGCACCGTCTCGATCAACGCGCACACATGCGCACAGGCACGTCCTGATACGTGTTCGTATCAGGGACACGGCGACACGTTGGCCTATTTCAGGGTGACACACACGTACCCCTATGTACCCTCTAGGACTGTGCACGAGCACAGGTCACATCGAGCTCTGTGTCGAGTCCACAACGACTCGACACCCAAGCACGAGGCAGTCTTCACTGCCATTTACTGATTTTTGTCCCACTTCGAAATTGGACACTTCGTGTCCTAATTTATGGACACATTTAGACACCACTGGACACGTGAGATATGTGTCTATGACTGAACACAAATTTTTCCTATTTTAATTTAAAGTTTGATATTGAAATTGGATTTCGAAGTGGGTTGCTGATACATTGTTTTAACTGTCAACTGATGCACTTGTGTTCTTGACACTTGGACACACTGGGACACTATGTATTGACACTGCTATGCTCACATTCATCCTTTGACACATTGGAAGTACACACAATACTCTCACACACATGTATAGCTCACTGCCTACCTTCATTCACTGTATGTGTCATTTTCTGCCCATTCATGTTCAGATACCCAACTTAAATTATGCATATTGCATACCTTGCATAATGCATTCACTGCTAACACATTGTGTCAGTCCATCTTTTCCCTCATGATCAATATCTACATAGGTTTATTCCATGGTTGGATGTTCAGTTCTCATGTGCAATGATTGGACTTCAAAATTTCTGAGATTGAACCCCAATGCAATGCCATATCACACACAGGCCTCACACAACTGTCCTGCATTGATCACCCCTATTAACCTGCTGTCCTATCCACATTGCCATATGGTTTCCTTTGGTATCAGTCATGTCCAGACCATGTATCACAAATCCTTGTTTAGACCATTTGTGTGGAGTTTTCCCCTTTTCTTTACTGGTACAGTTCTGTTTTAGGAGTGGTTTTCTGCCATTCCATCAGTCCAGTAATGGACTTGATGATTAGCATGGTGGTTCACCACCCACTTTAGTATCTTGTTCTGCATATTACACTCACACACTGTCCTGAGAATTCACACACATACTGTTTCCTGTTAAACACAACCTGAGATTGCTTCTTCTTTAACTGAACTGAGATGTTGGGTAGTTTTTGAACTGATACATGGTGGCTCTTGTCACACACTTGTTTCCAAATACCTGTACACTCTCACACTTATGTATTAGATGGTTTAAATGTCGGGTTCAAGATTAGCTAGGGGTTTCATGGTTTCGAATTGCTTATGCTGAAACTGCCATGTGTCACTGTTTTGGTTGATTGGTTAATTGCAATGATATGGGTTATATATACAGGTTAACTGAGATTTAAATCATAAGTTGGCTTGTATATATATAAGAGTGTGTGTGTGAGTTTTATTATGTGTTGTGGGTTGTAATAGGAGCATATGCATTAGCAGTGGCAGTTGCTCTTGGGCAGGCAAGAGCCTTGCTTGGCCTTGCCATGCCTTGGCAGTATCAGCAATAGGCAGAGCATTGCATGCACTAGCATTTACAGCATGCAGCTAGGCAGCAGTTGGTTTGCATTGTATTGCCTTGGCTTTGCATTGCATTGCACAGCAGCAGCTTGCCTTGGCTTTGTATTGCATTGCACAGCAGCAGCTTGCCTTAGCTTGCACTGCAGGACTTTAGCAGTGGTTTAGAGCAGTAGGCAGGGGGTTGAGTTCAGGCTATGGATGGGATGTGTGAAATTAAGTTGAATGGGGTTTACTTGATGAGAGTTCAGGATAGTAACCTGAGAATAGATGGATTAGTTTGGTTGAATGTTAATTAGATTTTTGTCTGATTAGAAGTTAACTAAGATTAAATCATAAATTGGCTTGTGTATATATAAGAGTGAGTTTTATTATGTGTTGTGGGTTGATTAGGGGCAGTAGAGAAGAGAGCAGGTGCAGGTTGAGGGCTTCATAGGTTGTCTTTGTGTAAGAGTTAGCCTTGTGTGGATTTCAGTCCAAGTTAAGTCCATACTAAACCTTAGTGTCCTTCCCCTCACCCAGTCCAGTCTTCCCTTTTCTGGATATCATAGATATATTCATAGTATGTAGGAAATGCTTCATAATGGGTATGTATA
Organism: Iris pallida; assembly: GCA_029216955.1. NCBI lineage: Eukaryota > Viridiplantae > Streptophyta > Magnoliopsida > Asparagales > Iridaceae > Iris > Iris pallida. The sequence goes on from JANAVB010025854.1 coordinate 99,704, forward strand.
TGGGAGAGTTATATAAGTCTAGGACTAATAGGTAAGTTAGTTGTTTGTTAAGTCATGGAATGAATGTTGAAGTGGAGGATGAGCTTGATTAGCTTAGGGTATCATATAGAGTATAAAATGTATATTTAGGAGGGGGCATGGGCCATTGGCCACATGGTTTGAGGGAAGTGAGGAATAGTGTGAGTTGTTGTGTGAGAGTTCACATATTGTATATATATTATTATATAGATGTGATATGGATTAGTTGATATTGTACTTATATAGATATAGATATGTGATGCATAGGCTATATATGCCTAGGGCTATAGACTTGGGGTATATACATTGTTATGTATATAGGGAATAGTGTTAAGGTTTCCTAGTTACACTAGTATATGGTTAGTGTCTAGATAGCCTTAGATAGAGTTTGACCAAAGTCTAGATTTTGACCCAATAGGCTAAGATTGACCAATAATTGACTAGAGTTGACCCAGAGTTGACCAAGTTCGACTTAGACCTAGTTTGACCTAGACAGTTGACCAGGGTTGACTTAGAGTTGACTTCGACCTAGATTGGTCTAGAAATCATGTAGATTGCATCATAAACATCATATACCTTGTTTTAAAACATATTATAACCTGTACTGCTTTATCTAGGACATTGTGACTCTGGTGCAGACATCTGACATTACACTACTCTTTTCAGAGTATCAGGCGAGTACATTCTCTTATAGTTCTTTCATTTATTTGTCAATTACTGTACTTCAGTTCTAGTTAGCTGTATGTGATTCTCTGTTACAAACACGTACTGTTATTTTTGGATTCATGTATACGACACACATTTATTTTCTGGCCTCTATTACTGGTATCATCATTTCCGGCTTCTATTACTGGAATCACCTACTGGAATCATTTACTGGAATCACCCCGGAATCATTTACTGGTATCATTGTACTTGGTTGGACTCATCTTGAATCATTGTGTCGGAATTCTGGATTCACTTGCTGGAAGGGAAAATACTAGAGTAAGACATGTAGACATACCCCATTACTGGAATCACCCCTACTGGAATCTACTGGAATGATAGCCATCTCACACCCGGCCAGGTGTGTGATGTGCCAGATTACCCATAGCCGTTTACATGTCGATCTCGGTATTTTAAAACACACTGCTAGAGTATAGGCTGGACTCACCCTGGAATCATTGATCACTAAGACTGGAATCGTCCCTTGCTAGATTCATCCTGTATGAGATTCATCCTGTACTGGACTTACATTGGAGTTACACTGGTCTACATTGTTGTCTGGACTTTATATCATAACACCCTGGTTCAGCTAGTTCTATTTTTAAAGTCTTCATTGCTATGATTCTGCTCTTGTTTAGCTATTTTCTTTCCTTGCACTTTATCTATCTTTCTTACCATCACCTGAATATAAACTGCCATTTTCATCAATACAACTGTCTATAACTGCTTTACAGTTCTCTGTCAATTACTTGGGTTTTCTAGATGAGATGTGCTCGTTCCTGTCCTGACTGGACCTATTGAAAATTTTACAGATGATTGCCCTGAGGACACATGTCCTACAGTTTACTGAGGAGATGGCTTAGCTACCTTTGGCCCCGACACTCAGGAGTGATCGGGATTTAGTTTAGTAGACTTGCATTTATTTTCATTTAGAGCTTGTTGTATAGAATTGAGACTTGAGATGTATTTGAGATTATTCAGATGTTGTTATTATTTCAGTATCTTTTTTTTTCAAATTCTTAGTTACAATTCTGTGTTATCTTATCGTGCTTAGACTGTGATTAAGATACACCATATCTTATACTTGTCCTCCATTCGGAGTTGACCATGATGAGTACATTATATACTGCATGAGATGATGGTTAGTTAGAGACTTAGAACAGCGTTCTACCGCCGACACTGCGGCGTAGGCTGGGCGCTGTTATGTACTCGTACCCTCACAGTGGGTGCGGGTCGTGACACATTTTTAGTGGTGGCCCATGCAGGTCGAGAGTCGCATTAGTGCGATATCGTGGTAGTACGATGACTTAGTTGTACTGCTGCGAGCCTGCGATAGGACTGAGAGATAGGCTTTACCGGAGAGGCACTCAATCACAGTTAGGAAAAATTCTGCTTTAAATCATGCCATCTACATATCGTACTGATTTGCCTTCTTTGAAATAACTGTCCTCATTTGATATATCGATTCCTGCTCAGTATTGACTTCCTTGTTCGATCTGTCTTCAGGATGGTGGAGACACGATCACATCACTCTGGTGCAGCAGTTGTTGCAGAGGGGAGTGCCACCTCTGCCCATATTGAGACTTCAGCAGCAGCAGTAAGGGATATGCCTTCACCAGCTCGGGGGCAGGACCCAGTCATCCCAGAGATGCAGTTCCAGCAGCCGCCGCCTACAGGACACGTGGATGCGGCACAGATGTTTGCCTACTTCCAGCAGTTTATGGACCGGCAGCAGGCCCGACAGGACCGAGGCATAGAGTTAGCCCTTACGGCAGTCGCAGCTCGACCAGTGATACAGCAGCCGAAGACACCGGGGATCAAGCAGTTTCAGAAGATGAGCCCCAGAGACTTTCTGGGGACAGAGGGGATCCTATATGCCGATGAGTGGATCGAGCATATAGAGGAGATCTTTCATCTGGCCAAGATACCAGCAGATCTTCAGATCGAGGCCGCAGCTAGCCGGATGCGAGATCTTGCTCGCACCTGGTATCAGTCAGACCCCAGGGTGGGGGTAGCTGGACAGACTTTGGAAGGAGTTCAGGGGCTTCTTCTAGAAGAAGTTCTTTTCGGATTCAGCGCTCAGAGCCTTGGAGTCGCATTTCGAGAGCTTAGTCCAGGGGAGCCTGTCAGTGGAGGAGTACGCTGGGGAGTTTGGCCGCCTCAGCAGATTCGTAGAGGGCTTGAGCGAGGCGGCGAAGGCCCAGAGGTTCCGGAAGGGTCTGGTCAAGGAAGTCAAGTCCTTGACCAAGGGCAACAGGGATGCCACTTTCGAGAAGATTTTGACGGAAGCTTTACTGGCTGAGGATGATCTTGAGCTGAGGCTCAAGAGGTGACGGGACGCTCACGGTACCAGTAGCAGCGGAGGCTAGGCCAAGAGGCCTCATGTGCAGATTCAGCAGACGCATGCACCAGTAGGAGTTCAGCAGGTGCAACATCAGTATCGGGGTCAGGACCCGAAGGCGATCAGTTGTTCCTACTGCAAGAAGCCGGGACACATCTGGGAGCAGTACAGGAAGAGGTTGAGGGTTTGCTATTTCTGTGGGTCAGCTGCCCACCAGAAGATAGATTGTCCCATTGCACCTCCTTTTGAGGGGGCTAGGCCACTTGTAGCTCAGCACCAGAGGGGTAGAGCTTTTACGAAGGCAGCCGAGGAGACTGACATCGCAGGTGATGGATTATTAGGTTTGACCTTCTTGTTCTTCCTCCCCACTTCCATGTGTGCTTTCCTTTAGTACCTGCCAGGATATTGCTTGCGTTTGCTAGATAGAGTAGCTGCCCTGCTCGAGAATGTAGAATCATGACCAGTAGGATTGTATTGCTTCGACTTGATTGATTGAGGGTTTGACCTAGGAGAGGTGCGATCATCTTAATTTCGAGAACAAAATTTTTATAAGGTGGGTAGGATTGTAACACCTAGTTTTCCAGATGAGGGTATTTTTGAAATTTTGTAATTATAATTATTATTTATTGATATTTATTTCACATGGTGATTTTTGGTGATTTTCAATTATTTTTAAACTATTTAAAAACTGGTTTAAGTCATGACTTGTGATTTTGAGGTGCTGCTAGTGAAACCTGAGAGACTGCATGACCTAGAGCCTAACCATGTCATTAGGATAATTTAATTATCATTTTTAGCCTAGGGGTATTTTGGTCATTTGGCCTCTTTGAATTATTTTATGATTTATTGCACTAGTGATTATTGATTTTGACTTTTGGCTAGCTGCGACTTAAGAGACTGTCCTAGATTTGACTTTGACTTGGTGGCCCTAGTCTAACTTAGGTTAACCTATATTTAGTCATTAGAAACTAATTTTAGAATGAGGGGATTTGGTTTAGTGCATTTAAGTCATGGTTCATGGTTTCATGAAATGACTTATGGCTAAATGATTTATTTTGATCATGACTTGGCCCATGGCCCATAAATAGAAGCCCTAACCCTAACCAAACCCTAAATAACCAGCCATAGGGATCCCCACCCTATATAAACACTTATTCTCTAGGGCTTGCCTCATTCTTTCATTCATTTCAACATTGGAAAAAGAAAGGTATTGTCCCTCTTCCAAAAATCCCCATAAATCCATTTTAATTCCTTTTTAATCCTAGTTTCTTGCATTAGAACCTAATTTCCTCCTATTTTCTGAATGTGGAATTTAATCCCAGCTTTGGGACAATTTAGAGCTTTTGGCATCAAGAGGAGGAATCCCCCATTTGAAGCTTTTCCAAGCTTTTTGCACACATAGTTAAAACCCCTTAAATTGATTTAAACTTCAGTTTTCTTTGCATATAGGGCTAGATCTAGGAGTCCCCTAGGTGTCCCTGAAATTTGGGTGGATTTCGTGTCCGTTTGGTGTCTGTATCGGACACGTGTCGTAGTGTGGTGTAGGTGTTTGTTGAAATGCCTCTATGGATTGAATATTGATATTTTTCGAAACAAATTATATATTTGAGTAGCTCTTCATGTGTAGATTTAATATTTGTATGACTGAGCACGATTCTATAGTTTTTTCGTGTCCAAAATGGACACGCACCTCGTGCACGATACTGCGCACAGGCCCCGTACGGTGTCCTGCTGCCACACGTTCACATCCGACACGATACGACTCGGTTGGACACCAAAATTGGTGGACACCTACAGGAAATGACTGACATCACGCACACCAAATTTTAAGCCATATGGTTGAGCGGTTTGGGAGAAATCCCGACCGCACCGTCTCGATCAACACGCACACACGCGCACAGGCACGTCCTGATACATGTTCATATCAGGGACACGGTGACACGTTGGCCTATTTCAGGGTGACACACATGTACCCCTATGTACCCTCTAGGACTGTGCACGAGCACGGGTCACATCGAGCTCTGTGTCGAGTCCACAACGACTCGACACGCAAGCACGAGGCAGTCTTCACTGCCATTTACTGATTTTTGTCCCACTTCGAAATTAGACACTTCGTGTCCTAATTTCTGGACACATTTAGACACCACTGGACACGTGAGATATGTGTCTATGATTGAACACAAATTTTTCCTATTTTAATTTAAAGTTTGATATTGAAATTGGATTTCGAAGTGGGTTGCTGATACATTGTTTTAACTGTCAACTGATGCACTTGTGTTCTTGACACTTGGACACACTGGGACACCATGTATTGACACTGCTATGCTCACATTCACCCTTTGACACATTGGAAGTACACACAATGCTCTCACACACATGTATAGCTCACTGCCTACCTTCATTCACTGTATGTGTCATTTCCTGCCCATTCATGTTCATATACCCAACTTAAATTCTGCATATTGCATACCTTGCATAATGCATTCACTGCTAACACATTGTGTCAGTCCATCCTTTCCTTCATGATCAATATCAACATAGGTTTATTCCATGGTTGGATGTTCAGTTCTCATGTGCAATGATTGGACTTCGAAATTTCTGAGATTGAACCCCAATACAATGCCATATCACACACAGGCCTCACACAACTGTCCTGCATTGATCACCCCTATTAACCTGCTGTCCTATCCACATTGCCATGTGGTTTCCTTTGGTATCAGTCATGTCCAGACCATGTATCACAAATCCTTGTTTAGACCATTTGTGTGGAGTTTTCCCCTTTTCTTCACTGGTACAGTTCTGTTTTAGGAGTGGTTTTCTGCCATTCCATCAGTCCAGTAATGGACTTGATGATTAGCATGGTGGTTCACCACCCACTTTAGTATCTTGTTCTGCATATTACACTCACACACTGTCCTGAGAATTCACACACATACTGTTTCCTGTTAAACACAACCTGAGATTGCTTCTTCTTTAACTGAACTGAGATGTTGGGTAGTTTTTGAACTGATACATGGTGGCTCTTGTCACACACTTGTTTCCAAATACCTGTACACTCTCACACTTATGTATTAGATGGTTTAAATGTCGGGTTCAAGATTAGCTAGGGGTTTCATGGTTTCGAATTGCTTATGCTGAAACTGCCATGTGTCACTGTTTTGGTTGATTGGTTAATTGCAATGATATGGGTTATATATACAGGTTAACTGAGATTTAAATCATAAGTTGGCTTGTATATATGTAAGAGTGTGTGTGAGTTTTATTATGTGTTGTGGGTTGTAATAGGAGCATATGCATTAGCAGTGGCAGTTGCTCTTGGGCAGGCAAGAGCCTTGCTTGGCCTTGCCATGCCTTGGCAGTATCAGCAATAGGCAGAGCATTGCCTGCAGTAGCATTTGCAGCATGCAGCTAGGCAGCAGTTGGTTTGCATTGTATTGCCTTGGCTTTGCATTGCATTGCACAGCAGCAGCTTGCCTTGGCTTTGCATTGCATTGCACAGCAGCAGCTTGCCTTGGCTTGCACTGCAGGACTTTAGCAGTGGTTTAGAGCAGTAGACAGGGGGTTGAGTTCAGGCTATGGATGGGATGTGTGAAATTAAGTTGAATGGGGTTTACTTGATGAGAGTTCAGGATAGTAACCTGAGAATAGATGGATTAGTTTGGTTGAATGTTAATTAGATTTTTGTTTGATTAGAAGTTAACTAAGATTAAATCATAAATTGGCTTGTGTATATATAAGAGTGAGTTTTATTATGTGTTGTGGGTTGATTAGGGGCAGTAGAGAAGGGAGCAGGTGCAGGTTGAGGGCTTCATAGGTTGTCTTTGTGTAAGAGTTAGCCTTGTGTGGATTTCAGTCCAAGTTAAGTCCATACTAAACCTTAGTGTCCTTCCCCTCACCCAGTCCAGTCTTCCCTTTTCTGGATATCATAGATATATTCATAGTATGTAGGAAATGCTTCATAATGGGTATGTATATGGGAGAGTTATATAAGTCTAGGACTAATAGGTAAGTTAGTTGTTTGTTAAGTCATGGAATGAATGTTGAAGTGGAGGATGAGCTTGATTAGCTTAGGGTATCATATAGAGTATAAAATGTATATTTAGGAGGGGGCATGGGCCATTGGCCACATGGTTTGAGGGAAGTGAGGAATAGTGTGAGTTGTTGTGTGAGAGTTCACATATTGTATATATATTATTATATAGATGTGATATGGATTAGTTGATATTGTACTTATATAGATATAGATATGTGATGCATAGGCTATATATGCCTAGGGCTATAGACTTGGGGTATATACATTGTTATGTATATAGGGAATAGTGTTAAGGTATCCTAGTTACACTAGTATATGGTTAGTGTCTAGATAGCCTTAGATAGAGTTTGACCAAACTCTAGATTTTGACCCAATAGGCTAAGATTGACCAATAATTGACTAGAGTTGACCCAGAGTTGACCAAGTTCGACTTAGACCTAGTTTGACCTAGACAGTTGACCAGGGTTGACTTAGAGTTGACTTCGACCTAGATTGGTCTAGAAATCATGTAGATTGCATCATAAACATCATATACCTTATTTTAAAACATATTATAACCTATACTGCTTTATCTAGGACATTGTGACTCTGGTGCAGACATCTGACATTACACTACTCTTTTCAGAGTATCAGGCGAGTACATTCTCTGATAGTTCTCTCATTTATTTGTCAATTACTGTACTTCAGTTCTAGTTAGCTGTATGTGATTCTCTGTTACAAATACGTACTGTTATTTCTGGATTCATGTATACGATACACATTTATTTTCTAGCCTCTATTACTGGTATCATCATTTTCGGCTTCTATTACTGGAATCACCTACTGGAATCATTTACTGGAATCACCCCGGAATCATTTACTGGTATCATTGTACTTGGCTGGACTCATCTTGAATCATTGTGTCAGAATTCTGGATTCACTTGCTGGAAGGGGAAATACTAGAGTAAGACATGTAGACATACCCCATTACTGGAATCATCCCTACTGGAATCTACTGGAATGATAGCCATCTCACACCCGGCCAGGTGTGTGATGTGCCGGATTACCCATAGCCGTTTACATGTCGATCTCGGTATTTTAAAACACACTGCTAGAGTATAGGCTGGACTCACCCTGGAATCATTGATCACTAAGACTGGAATCGTCCCTTGCTAGATTTATCCTGTATGAGATTCATCCTGTACTGGACTTACATTGGAGTTACACTGGTCTACATTGTTGTCTGGACTTTATATCATAATACCCTGGTTCAGCTAGTTCTATTTTTAAAGTCTTCATTGCTATGATTCTGCTCTTGTTTAGCTATTTTCTTTCCTTGCACTTTATCTATCTTTCTTACCATCACCTGAATATAAACTGCCATTTTTATCAATACAACTGTCTATAACTGCTTTACAGTTCTCTGTCAATTACTTGGGTTTTCTAGATGAGATGTGCTCGTTTCTGTCCTGACTGGACCTGTTAAAAATTTTACAGATGATTGCCCTGAGGACACATGCCCTACAGTTCACTGAGGAGATGGTTTAGCTACCTTTGGCTCCGACACTCAGGAGTGATCGGGATTTAGTTTAGTAGACTTGCATTTATTTTCATTTAGAGCTTGTTGTATAGAATTGAGACTTGAGATGTATTTGAGATTATTCAGATGTTGTTATTATTTCAGTATTTATTTTTTTTTCAAATTCTTAGTTACAATTCTGTGTTATCTTATCGTGCTTAGACTATGATTGAGATACACCATATCTTATACTTGTCATCCGTTCGGAGTTGACCATGATGAGTACATTATATACTGCATGAGATGATGGTTAGTTAGAGACTTAGAACAGCGTTCTACCGCCGACACTGCGGCGTAGGCTGGGCGCTGTTACGTACTCGTACCCTCACAGTGGGTGCGGGTCGTGACACGTTTTTAGTGGTGGCCCATGCAGGTCGAGAGTCGCATTAGTACGATATCGTGGTAGTATGGCGACTTAGTTGTACTGCTGCGAGCCTGCGATAGGACTGAGAGATAGGCTTTACCGAAGAGGCACTCAATCATAGTTAGGAAAAATTCTGCTTTAAATCATGCCATCTACATATCGTACTGATTTGCCTTCTTTGAAATAACTGTCCTCCTTTGATATATCGATTCCTGCTCAGTATTGACTTCCTTGTTCGATCTGTCTTCAGAATGGTGGAGACATGATCACATCACTCTGGTGAAGCAGTTGTTGCAGAGGGGACTGCCACCTCTGCCCATATTGAGACTTCAGCAGCAGCAGTAAGGGATATGCCTTCACCAGCTCGGGGGCAGGACCCAGTCATCCCAGAGATGCAGTTCCAGCAGCCGCCGCCTACAGGACATGTAGATGCGGCACAGATGTTTGCCTACTTCCAGCAGTTTATGGACCGGCAGCAGGCCCGACTGGACCGAGGCATGGAGTTAGCCCTTACGGCAGTCGCAGCTCGACCAGTGATACAGCAGCCGAGGATACCGGGGATCGAGCAGTTTCAGAAGATGAGCCCCAGAGACTTTCTGGGGACAGAGGGGATCCTATATGCCGATGAGTGGATCGAGCATATAGAGGAGATCTTCCGTCTGGCCAGGATACCAGCAGATCTTCAGATCGAGGCCGCAGCTAGCCGGATGCGAGATCTTGCTCGCACCTGGTATCAGTCAGACCCCAGGGTAGGGGTATCTGGACAGACTTTGGAAGGAGTTCAGGGGCTTCTTCAAGAAGAAGTTCTTTCCGGATTCAGCGCTCAGAGCCTTGGAGTCGCAGTTCGAGAGCTTAGTCCAGGGGAGCCTGTCAGTGGAGGAGTACGCTGGGGAGTTTGGCCGCCTCAGCAGATTCGTAGAGGGCTTGAGCGAGGCGGCGAAGGCCCAGAGGTTCCGGAAGGGTCTGGTCAAGGAAGTCAAGTCCTTGACCAAGGGCAACAGGGATGCCACTTTCGAGAAGATTTTGACGGAAGCTTTACTGGCTGAGGATGATCTTGAGCTGAGGCTCAAGAGGTGACGGGACGCTCACGGTACCAGTAGCAGCGGAGGCTAGGCCAAGAGGCCTCATGTGCAGATTCAGCAGACGCATGCACCAGTGGGAGTTCAGCAGGTGCAGCATCAGTATCGGGGTCAGGACCCGAAGGCGATCAGTTGTTCCTACTGCAAGAAGCCGGGACACATCTGGGAGCAGTACAGGAAGAGGTTGAGGGTTTGCTATTTCTGTGGGTCAGCTGCCCACCAGAAGATAGATTGTCCCATTGCACCTCCTTTTGAGGGGGCTAGGCCACTTGTAGCTCAGCACCAGAGGGGTGGAGCTTTTGCAAAGGCAGTCGAGGAGACTGACATCGCAGGTGATGGATTAGCAGGTTTGACCTTCTTGTTCTTCCTCCCCACTTCCATGTGTGTTTTCCTTTAGTACCTGCCAGGATATTGCTTGCGTTTGCTAGATAGTGTAGCTACCCTGCTCGAGAATGTGGAATCATGACCAGTAGGATTGTATTGCTTCGACTTGATTGATTGAGGGTTTGACCTAGGAGAGGTGCGATCATCTTAATTTCGAGAACAAAATTTTTATAAGGTGGGTAGGATTGTAACACCCAATTTTCCAGATGAAGATATTTTTGAAATTTTGTAATTATAATTATTATTTATTGATATTTATTTCACATGGTGATTTTTGGTGATTTTCAATTATTTTTAAACTATTTAAAAACTGGTTTAAGTCATGACTTGTGATTTTGAGGTGCTGCTAGTGAAACCTGAGAGACTGCATGACCTAGAGCCTAACCATGTCATTAGGATGATTTAATTATCATTTTTAGCCTAGGGGTATTTTGGTCATTTGGTCTCTTTGAATTATTTTATGATTTATTGCACTAGTGATTATTGATTTTGACTTTTGGCTAGCTGCGACTTAAGAGACTGTCCTAGATTTGACTTTGACTTGGTGACCCTAGTCTAACTTTGGTTAACCTACATTTAGTCATTAGAAACTAATTTTAGAATGAGGGGATTTGGTTTAGTGCATTTAAGTCATGGTTCATGGTTTCATGAAATGACTTATGGCTAAATGATTTATTTTGATCATGACTTGGCCCATGGCCCATAACTAGAAGCCCTAACCCTAACCAAACCCTAAATGACCAGCCATAGGGATCTCCACCCTATATAAACACTTATTCTCTAGGGCTTGCCTCCTTCTTTCATTCATTTCAACATTGGAAAAAGAAAGGTATTGTCCCTCTTCCAAAAATCCCCATAAATCCATTTTAATTCCTTTTTAATCCTAGTTTCTTGCATTAGAACCTAATTTCCTCCTATTTTCTGAATGTGTAATTTAATCCCAGCTTTGGGACAATTTGGAGCTTTTGGCATCAAGAGGAGAAATCCTCCATTTGAAGCTTTTCCAAGCTTTTTGTACACATAGGTAAAACCCCTTAAATTGATTTAAACTTCCGTTTTCTTTGCATATAGGGCTAGATCTAGGATTCCCCTAGGTGTCCCTAAAATTTGGGTGGATTTCGTGTCCGTTTGGTGTCCGTATCGGACACGTGTCGTAGTGTGGTGTAGGTGTTTGTTGAAATGCCTCTATGGATTGAATATTGATATTTTTCGAAACAAATTATATATTTGAGTAGCTCTTCATGTGTAGATTTAATATTTGTATGACTGAGCACGATTCTATAGTTTTTTGTGTCCAAAACGGACACGCACCTCGTGCACGACACTGCGCAGAGGCCCCGTACGGTGTCCTGCAGCCACACGTTCACATCCGACACGACATGACTCGGTTGGACACCAAAATTGGTGGACACCTACGGGAAATGACTAACAGCACGCACACCAAATTTTAGGCCATATGGTTGAGCGGTTTAGGAGAAATCCCGACCGTACCGTCTCGATCAACACGCACACACGCGCACAGGCACGTCCTGATACGTGTTCGTATCAGGGACACGGCGACACGTTGGTCTATTTCAGGGTGACACACACGTACCCCTATGTACCCTCTAGGACTGTGCACGAGCACGGGTCACATCGAGCTCTGTGTCGAGTCCACAACGATTCGACACGCAAGCACGAGGCAGTCTTCACTGCCATTTACTGATTTTTGTCCCACTTCAAAATTGGACACTTCGTGTCCTAATTTCTGGACACATTTAGACACCACTGGACACGTGAGATATGTATCTATGACTGAACACAAATTTTTCCTATTTTAATTTAAAGTTTGATATTGAAATTGGATTTCGAAGTGGGTTGCTGATACATTGTTTTAACTGTCAACTGATGCACTTGTGTTCTTGACACTTGGATACACTGGGACACCATGTATTGACACTGCTATGCTCACATTCACCCTTTGACACATTGGAAGTACACATAATGCTCTCACACACATCTATAGCTCACGGCCTACCTTCATTCACTGTATGTGTCATTTCCTGCCCATTCATGTTCAGATACCCAACTTAAATTCTGCATATTGCATACCTTTCATAATGCATTCACTGCTAACACATTGTGTCAGTCCATCCTTTCCCTCATGATCAATATCTATATAGGTTTATTCTATGGTTGGATGTTCAGTTCTCATGTGCAATGATTGGACTTCGAAATTTCTGAGATTGAACCCCAATGCAATGCCATATCACACACAGGCCTCACACAACTGTCCTGCATTGATCACCCCTATTAACCTGCTGTCCTATCCACATTGCCATGTGGTTTCCTTTGGTATCAGTCATGTCCAGACCATGTATCACAAATCCTTGTTTAGACCATTTGTGTAGAGTTTTCCCCTTTTCTTCACTGGTACAGTTCTGTTTTAGGAGTGGTTTTCTGCCATTCCATCAGTCCAGTAATGGACTTGATGATTAGCATGGTGGTTCACCACCCACTTTAGTATCTTGTTCTGCATATTACACTCACACACTGTCCTGAGAATTCACACACATACTGTTTCCTGTTAGACACAACCTGAGATTGCTTCTTCTTTAACTGAACTGAGATGTTGGGTAGTTTTTGAACTGATACATGGTGGCTCTTGTCACACACTTGTTTCCAAATACCTGTACACTCTCACACTTATGTATTAGATGGTTTAAATGTCGGGTTCAAGATTTGCTAGGGGTTTTATGGTTTCGAATTGCTTATGCTGAAACTGCCATATGTCACTGTTTTGGTTGATTGGTTAATTGCAATGATATGGGTTATATATACAGGTTAACTGAGATTTAAATCATAAGTTGGCTTGTATATATGTAAGAGTGTGTGTGAGTTTTATTATGTGTTGTGGGTTGTAATAGGAGCATATGCATTAGCAGTGGCAGTTGCTCTTGGGCAGGCAAGAGCCTTGCTTGGCCTTGCCATGCCTTGGCAGTATCATCAATAGGCAGAGCATTGCCTGCAATAGCATTTGCAGCATACAGCTAGACAGCAGTTGGTTTGCATTGTATTGCCTTGCCTTTGTATTGTATTGCACAGCAGCAGCTTGCCTTGGCTTTGTATTGCATTGCACAGCAGCAGCTTGCCTTGGCTTGCACTGCAGGACTTTAGCAGTGGTTTAGAGCAGTAGGTAGGGGGTTGAGTTCAGGCTATGGATGGGATGTGTGAAATTAAACTGAATGGGGTTTACTTGATGAGAGTTCAGGATAGTAACCTGAGACTAGATGGATTAGTTTGGTTGAATGTTAATTAGATTTTTGTTTGATTAGAAGTTAACTAAGATTAAATCATAAATTGGCTTGTGTATATATAAGAGTGAGTTTTATTATGTGTTGTGGGTTGATTAGGGGCAGTAGAGAAGGGAGCAGGTGCAGGTTGAGGGCTTCATAGGTTGTCTTTGTGTAAGAGTTAGCCTTGTGTGGATTTCAGTCCAAGTTAAGTCCATACTAAACCTTAGTATCCTTCCCCTCACCCAGTCCAGTCTTTCCTTTTCTGGATATCATAGATATATTCATAGTATGTAGGAAATGCTTCATAATGGGTATGTATATGGGAGAGTTATATAAGTCTAGGACTAATAGGTAAGTTAGTTGTTTGTTAAGTCATGGAATGAATGTTGAAGTGGAGGATGAGCTTGATTAGCTTAGGGTATCATATAGAGTATAAAATGTATATCTAGGAGGGGGCATGGGCCATTGGCCACATGGTTTGAGGGAAGTGAGGAATAGTGTGAGTTGTTGTGTGAGAGTTCACATATTGTATATATATTATTATGTAGATGTGATATGGATTATTTGATATTGTACTTATATAGATATAGATATGTGATGCATAGGCTATATATGCCTAGGGCTATAGACTTGGGGTATATACATTGTTATGTATATAGGGAATAGTGTTAAGGTATCCTAGTTACACTAGTATATGGTTAGTGTCTAGATAGCCTTAGATAGAGTTTGACCAAACTCTAGATTTTGACCCAATAGGCTAAGATTGACCAATAATTGACTAGAGTTGACCAAGTTTGACTTAGACCTAGTTTGACCTAGACAGTTGACCAGGGTTGACTTAGAGTTGACTTCGACCTAGATTGGTCTAGAAATCATGTAGATTGCATCATAAACATCATATACCTTGTTTTAAAACATATTATAACATGTACTGCTTTATCTAGGACATTGTGACTCTGGTGCAGATATCTGACATTGCACTACTCTTTTCAGAGTATCAGACGAGTACATTCTCTGATAGTTCTCTCATTTATTTGTCAATTACTGTACTTCAGTTCTAGTTAGCTGTATGTGATTCTCTGTTACAAACACGTACTGTTATTTTTGGATTCATGTATATGACACACATTTATTTTCTGGCCTCTATTACTGGTATCATTATTTCCGGCTTCTATTACTGGAATCACCTATTGGAATCATTTACTGGAATCACCCCGGAATCATTTACTGGTATCATTGTACTTGGCTGGACTCATCTTGAATTATTGTGTCGGAATTCTGGATTCACTTGCTGGGAGGGAAAATACTAGAGTAAGACATGTAGACATACCCCATTACTGGAATCACCCCTAATGGAATCTACTGGAATGATAGCCATCTCACACCCGGCCAGGTGTGTGATGTGCCGGATTACCCATAGCCGTTTACATGTCGATCTCGGTATTTTGAAACATACTGCTAGAGTATAGGCTGGACTCACCCTGGAATCATTGATCACTAAGACTGAAATCGTCCCTTGCTAGATTCATCATGTATGAGATTCATCCTGTACTGGACTTATATTGGAGTTACACTGGTCTACATTGTTGCCTGGACTTTATATCATAATACCCTGGTTCAGCTAGTTCTATTTTTACAGTCTTCATTGCTATGATTCTGCTCTTGTTTAGCTATTTTCTTTCCTTGCACTTTATCTGTCTTTCTTACCATCACCTGAATATAAACTGCCATTTTTATCAATACAACTGTCTATAACTGCTTTACAGTTCTCTGTCAATTACTTGGGTTTTCTAGATGAGATGTGCTCGTTCCTGTCCTGACTGGACCTGTTGAAAATTTTACAGATGATTGCCCTGAGGACACATGCCCTACAGTTTACTGAGGAGATGGCTTAGCTTCCTTTGGCCCCGACACTCAGGAGTGATCGGGATTTAGTTTAGTAGACTTGCATTTATTTTCATTTAGAGCTTGTTGTATAGAATTGAGACTTGAGATGTATTTGAGATTATTCAGATGTTGTTATTATTTCAGTATTTATTTTTTTGTCTTCAAATTCTTAGTTACAATTCTGTGTTATCTTATCGTGCTTAGACTGTGATTGAAATACACCATATCTTATACTTGTCCTCCGTTCGGAGTTGACCATAATGAGTACATTATATACTGCATGAGATGATGGTTAGTTAGAGACTTAGAACAGCGTTCTACCGCCGACACTGCGGCGTAGGCTGGGCGCTGTTACGTACTCGTACCCTCACAGTGGGTGCGGGTCGTGACACTAACGACAGTTTCTGTCTTATTTCAATTTATGTAAATAAATTGTATTGGGCATAAGCCCAGCTGGCTGTTGGTTCTGTAACTGTATTTGGTAGCGTAGATTTTAGTTATTGCTGATTTTGCGAGTTTTTGTAACGTTCGAATAAATTGAATAAAAAGTATTCTCGTATAAAAATTAATAAGATTTTTTCACCTAAAATCTATCAGTTGTAATATTAATTAAAGATCATGTATTTCTCACTAAATAAGAAATTAGTTTTATATTTATAAATTATGAAAATACAAAGTTTTAATCAATTAATCTGGTATCGACGAGTTTTTCCAAATACAAAGTATAAAACGATCTTTTCCCTCGAATTAAATCAACGCACAAATAATCGTGTTTTCGTGTTTTGTTAATTAAAGAATTAAAATTGGATTAGGACACAAATAGATATTTCAACTAGCGTAGCTAGATTGGTAACCTGGAATCTGAGTCAATTTCTCGAATGTAGAAATTCGAGGACGATTCTGAATTCCTGTCTCGAAGTCTTCATCCTCTCCAGTCAAGTTCATTTTTGAGGCAAGTATAGTTTGTGTTAGTTTTACAGTTATCTTTATAATCATTTTACTGTAAGTTTAAACCACGATGCAAACACGAAACTCTCTCGTAGAGTACTGATTGTGACTACTGTACTGATTGGGGACTGGGGGAGTAGAGTAATATTTATGACGAAAGCCAACTGTAACTTAGAACTGTATTAGCTTACCCCTCACACACACGGAGATAAGCCGAATCGTATCAATAGGATACAACTGTATATCCCAAGCCGGTCATATTCATTGCCTATTCAAATCACACTGTTTTACTGCTAGAAAACTGTTCAATTTCTAAACTGTTTAAAAGTGCATGATTCTATTATTCATTTTAACTGTTTTAAATTAGCATGAATTGTACTTTGCTCCATCCTGACTGGAGATACATTTTTAGGGGACATTGAGGATGCTGAGCTGTTATACAACAGTTACTACGACCCTGTTCTGTACCCTGTAGTACTGCCAGAGTCCCCATTGCAGGACGTTGGGACTGAGGCCGATGAGCCGGCTGATAGATAGTTTTTCTTTTTCAGCATTGTTGTTTATTTCAAACTCTGTTATTTATTTCAGTACATTTTCCAGTTGTATTTCATTTCAAATTTTAATAAAGTTTATTTCCCGAATTTGAGTTGGGACAAATATAGATGTTGTTGTATGGTTACCTGCTAATGGAACAGCTTACTGCCGCCGTCTCAACAACGGTGCAGGCTGGGCATGATCCGGTTCGACCCAATTATTTGGGATCGGGTCGTGACATATTTTTAGTGGTGGCCTATACAGGTCCTACAACAACTTAGAAAAACATACCTAGAAACAATTATAACACTAGAACATTGATTTGTCACGACATAGGACCGAATTATATATACATAAATATTTTTGTTTGATTATAGACTGGTAGGATACCTTGCTTATGTTTGTACCCTAAACCTTCCAGATTATGACCAAGGAGAAGACCACCCCTGCTGGCGATGAGGTGTCATCATCTGAACATACCCCATCTCCCCCAGCACGTCCTGACCCTTCACCGTTACAGCTGACCGACCGTCCCTATCAATCTCCAGCACTCCGCGGCGCTTACGCCACTACTTCTCAAGCGGCGAACCCTACACTTCCCCGGGCTGAGCCGTAGATCCCTGTGGTAGTGTCCGCACCAGCTGCCCCACCAGTGCTCGTGGATCCCACTGATCTAGTGGGAATGCTACGAGGGGTGCTCGAAGCCCAGAGAGCTCAAGCAGAAGCCCACAGAGTGCAGACTGCAGCCCAAGCTGCAGCCCATCGCGAGCAGACCACGATTATGAGAGAAGGCATGGAGAATGCCCACAACGTGGCTATGGCTGCCCTCGAGAGAGGAGGAACCACTTCATCAGAGCCACGACCTGCCAAGGTAAGCATGATTCAGGAGTTAAGATTTATATCTTTAAGGCCATTCTTTTGATTAGCGGCGTATTATTACATGAAGGTTGGAGATATAGAGAGCTTTAAGAAGCAAGGCCCTCGACCTTTCAAAGGAACCGAGGGCATCATCTACGCCGATGAATGGCTAGATAGCATGGAGCGTCTCTTGAGCGTCGCTCGACTCCCGGAGGACCTCAAGACTGAAGCTGTAGGACTCCAACTACAGGATGTGGCGAGCACCTGGTATCGGAATGAACCCCGACTCCAGGACAAGCAGCTCGACTGGGACACCTTCAAGAGGCTGTTCCGCAGGAAGTTCTTCCCAACATCGGAGATACGGGAGATGGAAAGGCAATTCCAGGACCTGAAGTAAGGGAACATGACGGTCAGCGAATATGCGGCAGAGTTCGGCCGACTTAGCAGCTTCGCCCAGAACCTGGTAGCTGACCCCAAGGATCGTGCTGAACGATTCAGGTATGGATTAAGAGAAGAGATTCGCACCCCTGTGATCGCAGGTGGCGCCAAGACTTATGAGAGGATCATGATACGAGCTCAGGACGTGGAGAAGAGCCAGCTTCCTCGATCCAAGAGGGAGTATCCTGGAACTAGCAACTTCCAGGGTAACCAGAAGAGGCCCAACAACAACAACAACAGGCCTTCGCACCACCAACAGCAGCACCATCAAGCAAGGACAAATGACAGAGCGCCTCAGAAGCAGATCCCTGTCTGTAATTTTTGCAAGAGGCCAGGACATCAGTCGAACATATACAGAAAGAAGCTAGGACACTGCCTAGTCTGTAGGTCTGCCACCCACCAAGTAAGGGACTGTCCCTCGTCAGTCCATCGAACCGGAGCAACTCAGCAAAGAGCTCCCCTACCTACTCAGCAACAACGGTTCGGACAGCACCAGCAGAAGACCGGGCGAGCTTTTGCCCTTGCAGCTGATGAGCAGGAACCAGAACAGGAACCCACCGCTGATGTCATCACAGGTTCCATTTATGTGTTTTCACATCCTGTTCTAGCATTATTTGATTCGGGTGCATCACATAGTTTCATATCATCAGAGTTTATTTCTGCACACCACCTAGATACGGGACTTAGCAAGGTGATTAGTAGAGTTATGACCGGTGGTGGACCCATACCCATCCCTGAGGCTTGTAATTGTCCCATAACCATCTCAGGACACCAGTTCTCAACACCCTTACTAGTGATGCCCCTGCCCAACTATGATGTAGTCCTAGGGATGGACTGGTTAAGTGAACAACATGAGCTGATAGATTATCACCGAGGATGTGTAATCTTCAGCCCACCAGGAGAACCGGAGTTTGAAATCTCTCGGGCTCCGAAAAATATGAAGAGTATTACCTACTCCTCTATTACCGAAGAACCCGGGCCTTCTCACCCTATCATTGCGGAATTCATGGACGTCTTTCCAGATAGTCTTCCAGGATTGTCGTCGGATCGAGGTATGGAATTCACCATTGATTTAGTACCCGGCTCTTCCCCTATTTTTCGGAGATGCTACAGATTCAACCCCAAGGAGGCCAAGGAGATGAAGGATCAGATCGACGAGCTGAAGGCACAAGGATTTATCAGAGACGGGGCTTCACCCTGGGGAGCACCAGTTTTGTTCGTGCCCAAGAAGGATGGAACTATGCGGATGTGCATCGACTACCGGGCGCTGAACAACATCACCATCAAGAACAAGTACCCCCTGCCCCGGATCGACGACCTGTTTGATGAACTGAGTGGAGCCAAGGTATTTTCAAAGATAGATCTCAGATCAGGCTACCATCAAATCAAGGTCAGGAAGGAGGATATTCCCAAGACGGCATTCAACACCAAGTATGGACAATTTGAATTCTTGGTCATGCCGTTTGGACTGACAAATGCTCCTGCGGTATTCATGAACCTCATGAATAAGGTTTTCCATGAATATCTGGATCAGTTTGTTGTTGTCTTTATCGATGACATACTGATTTACTCGAAGACTGGAGAAGAGCATGAAGAGCACCTGAGGAAAGTGCTGAGTACCTTGAGGAAGGAGAAGCTCTATGGTAAGCTTTCCAAATGCGAATTCTTTTTAGAAAAAGTAGAATTTTTGGGCCATGTTGTCACAGAAAAAAGAATTTTGGTGGATCCGAAGAAGATAGCTGCTATTGAGAAGTGGACTGCACCAAGCTCGGTTGCAGAGATCAGGAGCTTTTTGGGACTAGCTGGCTACTACCGAAAGTTCGTAAAGGATTTCTTCAAGATTGCTGAACCAATGACGAAGCTTACCAGGAAGAATGAGGAATTCATATGGTCTGAAGCTTGCCAGTCAGCTTTTGAGGAACTGAAGAAGAGGCTTACAACGGCGCCGATACTTGCGCTACCTGCAGGTACCGGCAGTTTCTCAATCTATAGTGATGCTTCCGGTAAGGGACTGGGCTGCGTTCTTCAACAACACGGAAAAGTAATTGCCTATGCATCTAGACAATTACGGACTCATAAGAAGAACTACCCTACACATGATTTGGAGCTAGCAGCGGTGATATTTGCTTTGAAGCTATGGAAGCACTACCTGTATGGAGAGAGAGTAGAAATATTTACAGACCATAAAAGTCCGAAATATGTTTTCACTCAGAAGGAGCTGAACATGAGACAGAGACGATGGCTGGAGCTGATGAAGGATTTTGACATCAACCTGCATTATCATCCGGGTAAGGCTAATGTTGTTGTAGATGCACTTAGTCGATACCCGATGGCGATGTTCCTGACCAAGGAGCACCATTTGCTGGAGGACATGAAGAAGCTTGGATTGGAAATTGTACTGCCCGAGAAGGAGATGAAGAAACTTAGAAGAGAAGCCATCGTACCAGGAGATGAATCATCATTGATGCAGTTGCAGGTGCGTTCAAGTCTTATGGACAGAATCAAGGAGGCACAATTCCAAGACGAGACGCTTTGCAAACTCAGAGACCAAGTACTGGCAGGGACACTTGAAGGATTCTCAATCGCCAGCGACGGAGCACTGAAGAATGGTACGAGGCTGTGCGTACCAACTGGCGAACTGAGGAACGAGCTGATGCAAGAAGCGCACCAGTCGCAGTATTTCATGCATCCTGGAGCCAACAAAATGTACCGGGATATGCGGACAATAGTATGGTGGTACGGAATGAAGAAAGATGTATCCAAGTATGTGGCTAGATGTTTAATTTGTCAACAAGTTAAAGCTAGCAGACAGAGACCAACAGGATTATTGCAGTCGTTTGACATTTTGGAGTGGAAATGGGAGCACATAACGATGGATTTTGTATCGAGACTGCCTCGATCCCAAGGAGGAAAGGATGCCATTTGGGTTATCGTGGACCGACTAACGAAGTCAGCTCACTTTATCCCCTTCAAGGTTGGTTTATCCACCGAGAAGTTAGCAGCACTGTACATGCGGCACATCTACCGGATTCATGAAGTTCCGGTAAGTATAGTATCTGACAGAGATACTAGATTTACCTCTCACTTTTGGAAGAGTTTGCATGACAGCTTGGGAACCCAACTGAAGTTCAGCACCGCCTACCACCCCCAGACTGACGGGCAATCAGAAAGAACAATCCAGACGCTAGAAGATATGTTGAGATCCTGCGTCCTGGAATTTGGAGGGTCTTGGGAAGACCATTTGCACTTGGTAGAGTTTTCTTACAACAACAGCTACCAAGCTAGCATCGGTATGACACCATTCGAGGCACTCTATGGACGTCGTTGCCGCACTCCACTTGCTTGGGATGACGTCGGAGAACGAGTGTTGCTTGGACCCGAGATGGTGACCGACGCAGCAGAGAAGGTGAGAATGATCAGAGACAAGCTCAGGATAGCCCAAGACAGACAGAAGCATTGGGCCGATTGCAGCAGACGGCCTTTGGAGTTTGAAGAAGGCGACAGTGTGTTTGTGAAGATCTCGTCTACCAGAGGAATAATTCGTTTCGGCAGAGCAGGAAAGTTAAGCCCCAGGTATATTGGTCCATTTGAAGTACTTAGCAGGATTGGAGAAGTGGCGTATCGGGTGGCTCTACCCCCAAGTCTCGAAGGCGTCCACAACATCTTCCACGTCTCGCAGCTGAGATACTACATCCCGGACCCGAGCCATATCTTGGACCATTCAGAGCTGGAGATTGGACCCAGCCTCACAGTGCCGGAGAAGCCAGTGACGATATTGGACCGAGACGAGAAGGGGACCATGAACACGGTGACGCCGATAGTCAGAGTGATGTGGCGGCATAACTCACCAGGCGAGTCGACCTGGGAGCGAGAAGACCATATGCGGGAGCAGTACCCGTACCTGTTTGATACTTAAGGTAATCCCTAACCTTGCCTTTAATTTCGAGGACGAAATTTTCTAAGGAGGGAAGATTGTGAAACCCAATTTTTGTGAATTAATATTAGTGCTATATTATTATTATATTAGTATTATTATTATTATTTTTTAGTATTATTGCTGAGTGTTAAAAAATTATTTCAAAAATTAATTAACAAGGATTTTTGGATTCGAACCCAGACCCGAGTCCGAACCCAGACCCGAGTCTGAACCCAGACCCAATTCTTTTCAAATTCTGATTTGGTTTAATAATAAAAAAAATAGTTGGAGCTGGTCCACGAGGGACCAGCATTCTCCCAACTCCTCACACGTTCATCTCCCTCCTTAACTTTCTCTCCATTCTTTCTCCTCACCACACAATCACTCCCCACTCCCCTTATTAAACTCACCCCTCTCTCTCCCCTCTACTTCAGAGTACAACTCCTTCAGAACCCCATCACTCCCCCTCTACTCTCTTTTAGAGAGCAAACCCACTCTTCCCCCCTTTTCATAGAAACCCCCCTCCCTCACCACCTCACGCGCGCCCCGGCCATCCGCGTCGACCCGACGACGCCCGACCCGATGCCGTCGGCGACCCCCTGGCCCGCGCCCCTGCGCTCGGCCGACCCTTCGTCAGCCCCTCCTCGTGCGGCCTGCTCCGGCCCGCCCCTCCAGCGCGCGCGCCACCACGCCGCGCCCAGTCGGCCTCCCCGCGCTCCTCGCCGCGGACCCCTTGTGCGCCGACGCACTCCCGCCGACCCCCGGCGCCGTGCCCTAGCTTCGGCCCCGCCCGGCGCACCTCCGGCGTTCGACCACCGACGCCTCTAGCGCCTTTTCGTCGGCGTTCTTCACCGGCGCAGCCTCTGTGTACCGTTCCCAGCACTGTCCCAGCGCCCCGTCGTGCCTTGGATCCCGATCCAGCACTTTCTTCGCTGTTGCCGAGCCCGGACAGCACTCCAGCGCTGTTCCGAGTTGTCGTTGCTGTTCGGATCCTTTTATTCTTTCTTTATTTATCATCTGAGAGCTCTAGCCGAGCAACCCGAGGTATAACCCCTGTCCCGTCCCATCTTTTCCACAGTCTGTGATGAAAATGGTCCCCGATTCCCTCTTGGGAATTCAGTTTTAGTGACGTCGTATTTTTCCGGAACCTTCGAAAAGGTTCTGTTGATTATTTTAGATTTTCGAAACTTTTCGGGAATTGGTTTCGGATATTTTGGGCTTTCCGGATTTTTTCGGTAGCGCTCTGTGATGTTTTGGTTGAATTCGGACTTCCGAAATTATTTCGGGTCATTCCGAATTAATCCGTGGATTGGTTATGTTTATTTTATATATATATTTTGGGGATTCCCTGGTTTGGGATTTGCAGAAAAGATTATCGGCATATTTTCCAGTTTTTGGGTTGACCAAAAACAGAGGAGATGTTGCCGGATTTTTTCGTAAATTCTAGTATATTTTAAAAATGATTTTAAAACGGATTTCGGAATTTTATTTAAATATTGGATTTGGGCGACGACCGTATCGGTCAATGGGCCCCGGCTAAGTGCAAACGAAATCGGCTTGGCCCGGACGTTGAGGCATTAGCCTAGTTGAAGATTGGACCATATCTGAGACTCGATAAATAATTATTTTATTTTATTTTTATCATTTAATTTTATTCATATTTAATTTACTTAAAGTTTAGGACTAACGACAGTTTCTGTCTTATTTCAATTTATGTAAATAAATTGTAATGGGCATAAGCCCAGCTGGCTGTTGGTTCTGTAACTGTATTTGGTAGCGTAGATTTTAGTTATTGCTGATTTTGCGAGTTTTTGTAACGTTCGAATAAATTTAATAAAAAGTATTTTCGTATAAAAATTAATAAGATTTTCTCACCTAAAATCTATCAGTTGTAATATTAATTAAAGATCATGTACTTCTCACTAAATAAGAAATTAGTTTTATATTTATAAATTATGAAAATACAAAGTTTTAATCAATTAATCTGGTATCGACGAGTTTTTCCAAATACAAAGTATAAAACGATCTTTTCCCTCGAATTAAATTAACGCACAAATAATCGTGTTTTCGTGTTTTGTTAATTAAAGAATTAAAATTGGATTAGGACACAAATAGAGATTTCAACTAGCGTAGCTAGATTGGTAACCTGGAATCTGAGTCAATTTCTCGAATGTAGGAATTCGAGGACGATTCTGAATTCCTGTCTCGAAGTCTTCATCCTCTCCAGTCAAGTTCATTTTTGAGGCAAGTATAGTTTGTGTTAGTTTTACAGTTATCTTTATAATCGTTTTACTATAAGTTTAAACCACGATGCAAACACGAAACTCTCTCGTAGAGTACTGATTGTGACTACTGTACTGATTGGGGACTGGGGGAGTAGAGTAATGTTTATGACCAAAGCTAACTGTAACTTAGAACTGTATTAGTTTACCCCTCATACACACGGGGATAAGCCGAATCGTATCAATATGATACAACTGTACATCCCAAGCCGGTCATATTCATTGCCTATTCAAATCACACTGTTTTACTGATAGAAAACTGTTCAATTTCTAAACTGTTTAAAAGTGCATGATTCTATTATTCATTTAAACTGTTTTAAATTAGCATGAATTGTACTTTGCTCCCTCCTGACTGGAGATACATTTTTAGGGGACATTGAGGATGCTGAGCTGTTATACAACAGTTACTACGACCCTGTTCTGTACCCTGTAGTGCTGCCAGAGTCCCCATTGGAGGTCGTTGGGACTGAGGCCGATGAGCCGGCTGATAGATAGTTTTCTTTTTCAGTATTGTTATTTATTTCAAACTCTGTTATTTATTTCAGTACATTGTCCAGTTGTATTTCATTTCAAATTTTAATAAAGTTTATTTCCCGAATTTGAGTTGTGACAAATATAGATGTTGTTGTATGGTTACCTGCTAATAGAACAGCTTACTGCCGCCGTCTCAACAACGGTGCAGGCTGGGCATGATCCGGTTCGACCCAATTATTTGGGATCGGGTCGTGACATGATCCGGTCTTGATAATCTTGATAGTGGCCCATCGAGGCGCACTCCTGACAAGTATTCTTGATATGACAAGTAACCCTGACCTGACACGTATAACCTTGATTATTGTTGCGACAGCTATTTCTTGTCTTGCTAGTGTAACTCATGTCTTAACTCAGTGGTTGATTTCCCGATTATGGTTGTACAAGCTACATGTCTTGTCTTGCATCATGTCTAGGACATAGATTTCTGATTGCCACGGTCAGGAATTCCTAATGAATCTGACTAGGTTGAACAACTAGATTGATCAAGTAGCTCATATAGAGAGATTTCCCAGTTACAGGCGATTCTGTTATCCCGGCCACACCTATGGACTTGTAGCCTGCCGTTGAGTAGGACGCATTTCCAGCACACTGTCATGTGTTGTACTTCTTATATCCTAAGTACTTAAGTACACCAAAATTTTTAATAACGCTTGTAACTTGATGACTCTCGTAACTTTCGCCTGGATAGCCTGGATAGTCTGCAGGGCTCGTGACTGCAGGAATATCTCAACTGCATCTTGTTAGTAATTGGTCATGTGATAACCCTAGTTAGCTAATGATAGCAAGCTGCAGGACTTGATTGGCCGTGCCTGAATGATTGTCTCATGATTAACATGAAAATTATATTCCACCTCTTGTTCTTCCTGATGCAAGCAAGTATGTTCATTTAACTCTTGTCATTATGTTATTATACTTATGTTCTTGTATCAGTTCTTTTATATGCTTGTTTTAGTTCATAAGTGGAGCCTCCCTTGTGGTACTTGCTCTTTCTGGGGTCTGACCCAGTTGGTTTTGTATGGCCAAATTTTGGAGTGATACCTGAGGATCTAACTGCTTTCTAGCCAGATGAAGAACACCAGAAGTAATTCAGGCAACGAGTGAGTTTCTTATTTTGCTCTTCCACTCTACTGTAACTTATTCTTTTGAGACTTTTAGCCATCGAGCATGTGTTAGATCATGTTGCAACTTTATTTCTGTCTGCCTAAGGGCTGTAACATGATTGATAGATCCTAGGGTTGATCATGTATGACTTAATTCTTGCTAGTCTTCGTATTTTATATGAGTAGCTTCATGATCATCTGAATATGTATTATTTGGGACACCTTACTTTTGTATGTCTGATGATCTAACATCTTGTAACATCTATTGTAATTCTTCGCTCCGTACGGTGCATTACGCTGAGGCGTTGACTCAAAGAGTCGCGTTGACCGAATGAAATGTATCGATGCAAAACGATACGAGAGTTACGTTATCCCGAGCAACGCATCAAACTAAGTCGATGCGAAGAGTTGCATTGTCCCAAAGAAATACATCGAGTTGAATCGATGCGAAGCGCCACATTGCCCCAAAGGGTAAGTGCGTTGAGACGGCTCGAAGAATCTAAGAAATCAAATCGACCAAGACGCAAGTCCGAATCGATGAAAGTATTGATTTTAGTTGGTTTCATATGCAAGCTATACGTTTACGCTAAAATATTAGAGGTCGACATTTTGCCTTATTCAGTAAGGGGTCCGCGAAACCAAATCGTCGCCTTACGACGGACTAAGGCATTGGCACGGTAAGCCAAATCAGACATATAATTCAATGAAGCACGAAGTGTTCGAATGGCTAAGTCAGGAGAGTTGGCCGTGCAAACGAAGTTATAAAATCGAGCCGCATCGGCTCGGCGAAACGACAAGGCGTTTGGACTCAAGGTGGGAGGATTGACTCTTCTTTTTACTCCTTCATGTCTAAGTCAGAATATATCATTGTATGCTAAGTTAACCTATCGATGCCACGGGCGTGGTTCGATCGGAAGATAAAATCGTAGTATGTGTCGAACACTAGTTAGAATAATTGAAATAAAACGTGCATCATATGCACGAGTCGCTATAGAACATTAGATATCGCAAAGGCGAGCGCCTCGGTGCGCAAGCTACAAGAACATTGGATAACTGTATTCGACGAGTGCCTTAGTGCACGAGCCATTCCGTGCCTTCGCGCACGAGTTAGAAAAGGCTAGCACATTGAAAGACAATAGGCGAGCGCCCTAGCGCGCAAGCCACGAACATTGAACATTAAGTCATAGAACATGGAAATACGGCTTCGATGCGTGCAGCAAGTGCACGACGCGAAGGATAGATGATAAATGTGTCAAACGTGTCTACGTGCACGATATCATAAAAGATGACTTTGTTGCGAAAGAATACAGTTGTGGCATGAATGTGGCGGAACTGTCGGATATGACATGATGCCTCGAAAGGTGTTCGGGACCTTCGGGTCGTTCGGTTGACGAACATTGAGTTGAGACATGATGCCATTGAACATTGAAACGAATTATGAAATGTAAGAGCATAGAAAGTTAATGGAAGAAATACGAGATGATAAAGTCTGAGTCTCGGACTCAAGACTATGTTTGGTTGTTTGATAAAATCTGAGCCTCGGCTCAAGACTATGTTTGGTGGTTTGAATAATAGGGCGTTGCATGGTCGAATGGACTTGAGATAATTGTGATATCTTTCGTGCACGAAATGTTTCCTCCGAACGGGTGCACCGGGGCACCGGGACCATTCGGCCTAGGAGGGATATAATCTTTGATAGGCGCATATCTGTGAAGTCCGATTAGCACCCGGTTGTAGATGTGAAAAGCCACAAATGATGGTATGCAGCGGTAAGTTTCGGTTGTTTGGGATAATGACCCAACCCGTGAAACGTCAGGCTACCCAAATTCGGGAAAGAAAATAAGAAAAGAAAGAGAGAAAGAAAAGAAAGAGAGAAAAGAAAAGATAAAGAAAAGAAACGCCTTTAGTCCATTCCGGCACGGATACACCAACGACCTTCATATAGTTAAGGAACGATGGGTTAAAAGTGCAGGCACGTATGTGTCCCGCACACATAGATCCTGCTTAGAGATGCACTTATAACATGACAGGAAAGGAATGGGGCACATTCACCTTGCGTCGGTGCAAAGGCAAGTGCGTCGACTTGGTAAGAAGTCGCGCCACGAAACAAACACGAGATTGCTTGCCTATTCAATTCGAATAACATGCTTGTCATGATAACATACTTTATGCTTTCGAATATGCCATGAAATCAACCCTAAGGAGAATATAGCAAGATCATAAGCTAAGTTGCATGATTGAACATAAATACTAAAATGTCGGTTAAGAAGGAAGGTCTTTTCGTCAGTACATGCGAGGACGAACGTACTGATCCCCCACCAGCTTTTATACAGGGTGCAGGAAATGGATTGCTTGCGGCGAAGCTTCGCTTGAACGCGTTGAGGCTTGGAATGCTGAAGCGTATTGAAGCGTGCGATCGTATTGACGCTCGGACTTACAACATGATTGATGCGGCCGAGATATAGAAGGCATGATGTATAGAACGGTAAAATCCTTTGTGGGCAAGAGAGAACTTGAGTGTTATAGCCAATCTGGCATATATTGTTGGGCTATTGAAAGCCTTTGTAATCTCAGTTCGAATATCAATAAAGAGAATTATTTCGTATACTCTGTTTTTCTTTTGTTGTTAATATCGAATCAAAAGATAACCATTTGAGAACTTGTCATCTTGCCTAGCACGAGTGCAACTCCAGGCTCATGCGACATCATACTCCCTGCGAGGACGATGATTCGGGTGATTCCGGGTCGGGGGGGTGACAGATTGGTATCAGAGCTCTAGGCTCAATTTCCTTCGGACGTTTGCTTATTTCAATTCCAAAGAGTTGCCCACCACCAATCGAAATCACTCTTGACTCTACTCGATGTCGCTCTGGATGTTCTATACAATAAGTCTAATACAAAGCCGGGTAACGTTGCCGCAAGTACTTTGAATTTACTTGATGTTACGGAGAAAGTCATGAAACGTTTCATTGCATTGAATGCACGATCCGCGAAATGTTAGTTGCTACAAGTGCAACAAATTATGAAATGTGATTTGAGATGATGTTGTTGCAATGTAACATGTTGAATGAAAAATAAAATGATGCATAAAGTACAATGGGTTGTGAATATTGGTTGCACCAATGCGGGAACTTAAATAATACGTTGCGATGAAAGTGATAAGTCAATATCAAATGTGTTGAACGGATTTGAGTATTGACTTTGAAAATCGGGAATAAATTGTTGTACGAGGTACAACAGATGTCGAAAATAAAATCGTTGCACGAGGTACAGTGAATGTCAAAAATAAGTCGTTGCACGATGTGCAACGCATGTCGGAAGTAAACTGTTGCACGTGGTGTAACGCATATCGAAATAATCATTGCATGGAGTGCAAAGAAAGTGGAAATAAATTGTTGCATGAGATACAATTGGAAATAAATTCGATGCGTGCAGTAAGTGCACGATGCGAAGGATAGATGATAAATGTGTCGAAACGTGCCTACGTGCACGATATCATAAAAGATGGCTTTGTTGCGAAAGAATACAGTTTGTGTCATGAATGTGGCAGAACTGTCGGATATGACATGATGCCTCGAAAGGTGTTCGGACCTTCGGGTCGTTCGGTTGACGAACATTGAGTTGAGGCATGATGCCATTGAACATTAAAGCGAATTATGAAATGTAAGAGCATAGAAAGTTAATAGAAGAAATACGAGATGATAAAGTCTGAGTCTCGGACTCAAGACTATGTTTGGTTGTTTGATAAAGTCTGAGCCTCGGCTCAAGACTATGTTTGGTGGTTTGAATAATAGGGCGTTGCATGGTCGAATGGACTTGAGATAATTGTGATATCTTTCGTGCACGGAATGTTTCCTCCGAACGGGTGCACCGGGGCACCAGAACCATTCGGCCTAGGAGGGATATAATCTTTGATAGGCGCACATCTGTGAAGTCCGATTAGCACCCGGTTGTAGATGTAAAAAGCCACAAATGATGGTATGCAGCGGTAAGTTTCGGTTGTTTGGGATAATGACCCAACCCGTGAAACGTCGGGCTACCCAAATTCGGGAAAGAAAAGAAAGAAAAGAAAGAGAGAAAGAAAAGAAAGAGAGAAAAAAAAGATAAAGAAAAGAAATGCCTTTAGTCCATTCCGGCGCGGATACACCAACGACCTTCATATAGTTAAGGAACGATGGGTTAAAAGTGCAGGCACGTATGTGTCCCGCACACATATATCCTACTTAGAGATGCACTTATAACATGACAGGAAAGGAATGGGGCATATTCACCTTGCGTCAGTGCAAGGGCAAGTGCGTCGACTTGGTAAGAAGTCGCGCCACGAAACAAATACGAGATTGCTTTTCTGCTTGCCTATTCAATTCGAATAACATGCTTGTCATGATAACATACTTTACGCTTTCGAATATGCCATGAAATCGACCCTAAGGAGAATATAGCAAGATCATAAGCTAAGTTGCATGATTGAACATAAATACTAAAATATCGGTTAAGAAGGAAGGTCTTTTCGTCAGTACATGCGAGGACGAACGTACTGATCCCCCACCAGCTTTTATACAGGGTGCAGGAAATGGATTGCTCGCGGCGAAGCTTCGCTTGAACGCGTTGAGGCTTGGAATGCTAAAGCGTATTGAAGCGTGCGATCGCATTGACGCTCGGACTTGCAACATGATTGATGCGGCCGAGATATAGAAGGCATGATGTATAGAACGGTAAAATCCTTTGTGGGCAAGAGAGAACTTGAGTGTTATAGCCAATCTGGCATATATTGTTGGGCTATTGAAAGCCTTTGTAATCTCAGGTCGAATATCAATAAAGAGAATTATTTCGTATACTCTGTTTTTC
Source organism: Iris pallida (assembly GCA_029216955.1). Taxonomy (NCBI): domain Eukaryota; kingdom Viridiplantae; phylum Streptophyta; class Magnoliopsida; order Asparagales; family Iridaceae; genus Iris; species Iris pallida. The sequence continues at coordinate 130,803 of JANAVB010025854.1, forward strand.
TTTTGTTGTTAATATCGAATCAAAAGATAACCATTTGAGAACTTGTCATCTTGCCTAGCACGAGTGCAACTCCAGGCTCGTGCGACATCACACCCCCTGCGAGGACGATAATTCGGGTGATTTCGGGTCGGGGGCAGATTGGTATCAGAGCTCTAGGCTCAATTTCCTTCGGACGTTTGCTTATTTCAATTCCAAAGAGTTGCCCACCACCAATCGAAATCACTCTTGACTCTACTCGATGTCGCTCTGGATGTTCTATACAATAAGTCGAATACAAAGCCGGGTAAAGTTGCCGCAAGTACTTTGAATTTACTTGATGTTGCGGAGAAAGTCGTGAAACGTTTTATTGCATTGAATGCACGATCCGCAAAATGTTAGTTGCTGCAAGTGCAACAAATTGTGAAATATGATTTGAGATGATGTTGTTGCAATGTAAAATGTTGAATGAAAAATAAAATGATGCATGAAGTACAATGGGTTATGAATATTGGTTGCACCAATGCGGGAACTTAAATAATGCGTTACGATGAAAGTGATAAGTAAATCGAATGTGTTGAACGGATTTGAGTATTGACTTTGAAAGTCGGGAATAAATTATTGCATGAGGTGCAACAGATGTCGAAAATAAAATCGTTGCACGAGGTGCAATGAATGTCAAAAATAAGTCGTTACACGATGTGCAACGTGTGTCGGAAGTAAACTGTTGCACGTGGTGCAACGTATATCGAAATAATCATTGCATGGAGTGCAAAGAAAATTGGAAATAAATTGTTGCACGAGATACAACGGAAGGAACTGAAATCATAAATCGATAGAATGAATCGTTCAGTTGCACACCGAACTTGTGTTGGCAAATGAAAACATTGGCCGAGTTGTGTCGAATTTGATTTAATCAAAGTTACGGTGTGATCAAGCATGATCACTGCGGAAATCGTGAGTCGGAAGAGATTGTTTTTATACTAAGTATAATACGAGGAAATGACTTGATTTTCGAGTGGTATATGCCATACCACATTTGTAATGAATGACTCGATTCTGAGTGATATATGGTATACCACTTGTGCGATGAATTGCATCGACGCATTGTGAGAATTGCGGAAGGTTTGTCCGCAACGGACGGAAGAGTACCGAGACTCGATTGGAAATTTGTATGACGGTATGTTGATGCAAGTGTTCTTCGAAAATCGGTTGGGACGATAAGACGAGACTCGTATCAATAAATGATACGTCGGACAGAAATTATAAGTCGGTCGAACGATTGAGACTAGCGGAACGATTATGCCTTGAAGCAATAATCGGATCGACGGAAAGGAAAACTCGAACTTATAAATGAGTCGCACGACTTACGATCTCGATAGAAATGTTGGGCGAGGCAAATCGAATCGCACGACTTACGATCTTGATAGAAATATTGGACGAGGCAAATTATAATCGGATCGCACGATGTGCGACTTCAGTGAAGAGTTTATTGATGCGATGCGGGTAAATAGTGCCTAAGAGATGGTTACGTTATGACGAAACTCATTTGAGTACGACTGAAACACGAAAAAACTTAGAGGGCATGATCGTATAACTCGAGGGTTCGATGTTGGATAATCGGTAACTCAGTTACGCGATCAAAGTATAGAGGGATGCGGTGAATCGAAAAACGAGTTGATGCGTATGGAAAAGTTCGTTGCGAACTTGGATGTATGCAATACGAGTTAAGTTGACGTTGAAACGGATTCAAAGTTGACCCTTATGCGATCGAAATTGATACGACGTATCGAGATCGATACGTCAGGAAACGTAAGCACGATGTGAAAATACAAAATGGAGTGTGCCTCGCGCTATCAATTTTGTAAATAACAATGCGAGAATGAAACGAACTGGTTGATCATGAACTTTAGGATTGATCAAGACGAGACTATAAGTCATCGACGATTGCTCGATGCGTATAACATCTCGTGTGTCGATTGCAAATAAGATAGACTCGAACTCAATGCGAGAAGATGTTTCGTGAATAGCAGAATCATCGACGGTAGTGCATGACTTTACTCGGAGGATAGTTGCGCCGATAGAAACGATTTTGTCCAAAATTGGATAGTCGCATAGAAATCGTCGGAACGTGATTTGGCTCAGAAATAAGATATAGCATGGTTCGTAGTAACTGTCCTTCGGTGATGATCCACAATTATCGAGCGTAGCTTCGGGGCAGCTGACCCTAGAAGACTTGACCGCCAAATCAAATCGAATGTTGTAGACCCATAAGATGACCCATGCAATATCACATATGAGATTGCATTGATAACAAAAATATAACACGGTGCATGTTGACGATAAGTCTAGGCGATCGAGAATTATTGGAGCAACTTTCGATTGAGAATGATATAGTTAGATTTGAGTATTCGTCGGATGAATACTTGAATGGTTATGTTAATCGACGATTGAACAAGAAATTCACCAACGAACTTGGTGATTTGGATAGGCGATTGCGAGAATCATGCTATGCACGAGAGAGAACGATAAGGGAATGACTTACGAGTCATGTCGTTAGATTCGGATTCACCTTGCAATTGAGCTTGCGTGAATCGAACTTATAATCGATGTTACGAGACGGATAAGTTAGGAATTTGGCTAGTGAATTCCTACTTGTTAGAAAATCGGATGTAAGATGCATCGTAGAGACTTCGTGTCAAGGCGATCGTTGCCTTGAGCACCGTCGCTTCGATATAACTGTTGTGTCGGATAGATTGTGGCCTTTGTGCAATATCAATTTAAAGTTTTGTCGGAAGAATTTAAGCACGATGTCTAGGTAAGTAACCTAGCGGGCGTAGCCCTGAATGTTGATGCGTTTGCAAGTCAACAAAGAAAATCGTACCAAGATAAGTTGCATAGCCAGACTTCGGAAATAGTTGGGTGGAAACTTCAAACGCAAGGCGTTGCGGAGGATCGTTGCGATCGGATGCGTGACGGTTCGACGCGACGCATAAAGTTGATAGTCCATACGAAACATACGAAATGAGGAATACAATTTTTGAATTGCGTCGCGTGTAGTGAGTTTATTGAATGAATCACGTATGTATCGAATATACCTATGCGATAAAATTTCGAGAACAATTGCTAAATATAAGTCCGATAGGGAGTACGAGATGGCAAGCATAGGATTGAAACTTACCTGTCAGCTTTGTTCCAATTTGCTACCACTGACTTTGGTCGAATACTATATCTTCGGACGCCTTGAATATAGGTACGGATCCAAATCGAGTTGAATACAAATTCAAATCGAGCTGCAGAAGGACTTTGAAATTTTAATGAAAAGCTTGCAAGATAGTGTGAGACTGAACAACATTGGTGGGACGAGATCGTGAAATGATCTATAAAACATCAATCGGAGTGTTGGTTTTGGTTCGAGGACTAGCCTTGTTTTGAGTGGTATATTCTGTAATGCCCTGCTCCGCACGGTGCATTACGCTGAGGCATTGACTCAAAGAGTCGCATTGACCGAATAAAATGTATCGATGTAAACGATACGTGAGTTATGTTGTCCGAACAACGCATCAAACTAAGTCGATGCGAAGAGTTGCATTGTCCCAAAGAAATGCATCGAGTTGAATCGATGCGAAGCGCAGCATTGCCGCAAAGGAGTGCGTTGAGACGGCTCGAAGATTCTATGAAATTGAATCGAACAAGGCGTAAGTCCGAATCGATGCAAGTATTGATTTTAGTTGGTTTCATGTGTAGGCTATACGTTACGCTGAAATATTAGAGGTCAATATTTTGCCTTATTTAGTAAGGGGTCCACGAAACTAAGTCGTCGCCTTACGACGGACTAAGGCGTTGCCAAATCGGACGTATAATTTAATAAAGCACGAAGTGCTCGAATGGCTAAGTCAGGAGAGTTGGCCGTGCAAACGAAGTTATGAAATCGAGCCGCATCGGCTCGGCGAAACGACAAGGCGTATCGACTCAAGGTGGGAGGATTGACTCTTCTTTTTACTCCTTCATGTCTAAGTCAGAATATATCATTGTATGCTAAGTTAACCTATCGACGCCACGGGCAAGGTCCGATCAGAAGATAAAATCGTAGTGTGTGTCGAACACTAGTTAGAACAATTGAAATAAAACGTGCATCATATGCATGAGTCTATGGAATATTGGATTTTGCAAAGGCGAGCGCCTCGGTACGCAAGCCACAAGAACATGGAATAACTGTATTCGGCGAGTGCCTTAGTGCACGAGCCATTCCGTGCCTTCGCGCACGAATTAGAAAAGGCTAGCACATTGAAAGACAATAGACAAGCGCCCTAGCGCGCAAGCCACGAACATTGAACACTAAGTCATAGAACATGGAAATACGGCTTCGATGCGTGCAGCAAGTACACGACACGAAGGATAGATGATAATGTGTCAAAACGTGCCTACGTGCACGAGATCATAAAAGATGATTTCGTTGCGAAATAATATAGTTGTGGCATGAATGTGGCAGAACTGTCGAATATAGCATGATGCCTCGAAAGGTGTTCAGGACCTTCGGATCGTTCGGTTGACGAACATTTAGTTGAGGCATGATGCCAATGAACATTAAAAAAGTATGAAATGTAAGAACATAGAAAGTTAATGGAAGAAATACGAGATGATAAAGTCTGAGCCTCGGACTCATGGCTATGTTTGGTTGTTTGATAAATTCTGAGCCTCGGCTCAAGACTATGTTGGTAGTTTGAATAATAGGACGTTGCATGGTCGAATGGACTTGAGATAATTATGATATCTTCCGTGCACAGAATGTTCCCTCCGAATGGGTGCACTGGGGCACCGGGACCGTTCGACCTAGGAGGATATAATCTTTGATAGGCACACATCTGTGAAGTCCGATTAGCACCCGGTTGTAGATGTAAAAAGCCGCAAATGATGGTATACAGCGGTAAGTTTTGGTTGTTTGGGATAGCGATCCAACCGGTGAAACGCCGGGCTACCCAAATTCGGGAAAGAAAGAAAAAAAAGAAAGAGAGAAAGAAAAGAAAGAGAGAAGAAAAGATAAAAAAAAAACGCCTTTAGTCCATTCCGGCGCGGATACGCCAACGACCTTCATATAGTTAAGGAACGATGGATTGAAAGTGCAAGCACGTGTGTCCCGCACACATAGATCCTGCTTAGAGATGCACTTATAACATGACAGGGAAGGAATGTGGCGCATTCACCTTGCATCGGTGCAAGGGCGAGTGCGTCAACTTGGTAAGAAGTCGCGCCATGAAACAAACACGAAATTGCTTGCCTGCTTGCCTATTCAATTCGAATAACATGCTTGCCATGATAACATGCTTTACGCCTTCGAATATGCCATGAAATCGACCCTAAGGAGAATATAGCAAGATCATAAGCTAAGTTGCATGATTAAAATAAATACTAAAATGTTGGTTTAGAAGGAAGGTCTTTTCGTCAGTACATACGAGGACGAACGTACTGATCCCCCACCAGCTTTCATGCAGGGTACAGGAAATGGATTGCTCGCGGCGAAGCTTCGCTTGAACGCGTTGAGGCTTGGAATGCCGAAGCGTATTGAAGCATGCGATCGCATTGACGCTCGAACTTGCAACAGGATTGATGCGGCCGAGATATAGAAGGCATGATGTATGAAACGGTGAAATCCTTTGTTGGCAAGAGAGAACCTGAGTGTTGTAGCCAATTTGGCATATTTTTGGGCTATTGAAAGCCTTTGTAATCTCAGTTCGAATATCAATAAAGAGAATTGTTTCGTATGCTCTATTTTTCTTTCGTTATAATATCGAATCAAAAGATAACCATTTGAGAACTTGTCATCTTGCCTAGCACGAGCGCAACTCCAGGCTCGTGCGGCATCACGCCCCCTGCGAGGACGATGATTCGGGTGATTCTGGGTCGGGGCATGACATCTATTTGCTTGCTTGAGATTGAGACACTAGGCTTGTTCTTGACCATAAGAGATTGATGGATTGTAGATTAACCCTCATGCATCTAGACAGCCGTGACCGTATTACGAAGTGTGTTGCACTCCAATACGTAACTAGCTGTGTCGGTTTTTTGCTATCACGACCCGCACCCTAGAGTAAGGGCACGAGACGTGGGTACGTCCAGCCTACGCCGCAGTATCGACGGTAGAACGCTGTCCTAGGTCAAACATCTAACAATATAAAGGTACCTGTACAGTATATACTCTCCGAATGGAGGTGACATAGCAGACAGTCTCAATCACAACTAAGGTAGAGCGAGATAAAATAGGTAAAACATGAAATCCAAAAGAGATACAGCAGATAGAAGTCTAAGTGTCTAAGATACACAAACCCAGAAAATATCTCAAAGCTCAATACAGTAATCCATAGAATAAATACAACTCAATACAACTGAAATAACTAACTGTACAACCTCTACTGTGCTCCTCTAGGCTAGCAGGCAACCTCCAGGCTATCTGTAAAATTTATCAACAGGTCCAGTCAGGACAGGAACGAGCACATCTCATCTAGAAAACCCAAGTAAATGACAGAGAACTATACAGCAGTTATAGACAGTTATATTGATGAAATGGCAGTTTATATTCAGGTGATGGTAAGAAAGAGAGATAAAGTGCAAGGAAAGTAAATACTAAACAAGAGAAGAATCATAGCAATGAAGACTGTAAAAATAGAACTAGCTGAACCAGGGTAATATGATATAAAGTCCAGACAGAAAATGTAACCAGAGTAAAACCTATGTAAATCCAGTACGGGATGAATCTAATACAAGGTGAATCCAGTAAGGAACGATTCCAGTTATAGTGATCAACGATTCCAGGGTGAGTCCAGCCTATACTCTAGCAGTGTTTTAAAATACCGAGTTCGACATGTAAACGGCTGTGGGTAATCAGGCACATCCCTCACTGATCAGGCGAGAGATGGCTATGCTTCCAGTAGATTCCAGTAGGAAGATTCCAGATTGGGGTATGTCTACATGTCTCACTCTAGTATTTCCCCTCCCCGCAAGTGAATCCAGAATTCTGACACAATGATTCAAGATGAGTCCAGCCAAAATATAATGATACCAGTAATGATTTCAGTAAATGATTCCAGTAAATAATTCCAGTTAAATGATTCCAGTAGGTGATTCCAGTAATAGAGATGATACCAGTAATAAAGCCAGAAAATAAAAGTGTGTCATACATGAATCCAGAAATATCCATACGTGTTGTAACAGAGAATCGCATACAACTAACTAGAACTGAAGTAAGTAATTGACAAGTAAATGAGAGAACTATCAGAGAATGTACTCGCCTAATGTCTGAATGTCCAAGGTAAAGATACTGTCCGAAGAGAGGTGTCTGGCTCCTAATTAGAACAGCACAATCACAACATGTCCAGAAGGGTAATATAAAGTACTACAATGCATTCTACATGAATCTAGGTCAAACTAGACCAAAGTCAACCCTTGGTCAACTCTGGTCAACTGCACTAGTCAAACTAGGTCAAACTAGGTCAGTCCTAACCCAGCAAGTCTTACTAGGCCTAACCAAGACTATCCTAGCAAGCACACATCAATACAAGCTATACAACCAACATACACCCAACTCTATATAGCATGCAATTATTCAATACTCAAATAGGCAAGAATTCACATTGGATATACACTGTCACGCCCCGATTCGGTGAATCGCTCGCTTTGCTTCGATTCACGCCGAATCGATCGTCCTCGCTAAGGCGTGATGCCGTACAAGTCTGGAGTTGCACTTGTACAAGGCTAGAACATGCACAATCATATCATTTGAAACATTTAAAATTAAGCCACAGTTGCGGAAACATTAGAACGCAATATAGGAAGAAGAAATACTCATTTTATTCATAGTGTAGTCAGAATACAACTTTTCTCGATAATATTTGAAATGCCATTTCGGCTACATTGATTCATGAAAAGAAGTACAACTGATAGGCTGCCATGAAATAATTTCCCGTTCCATACATCATGCCCCTTTAGTACTTTGAAATATAAGCAGCTATCTTTGAAATCTCCGCAATACTTTGTGCGTCTTTAGGGAAAAACAACTTGAAAGGAAACAGCAGTTCAGAAAGCTTTAGTTCGGACGTGCGCCTGAGCCTTCTCCAGTACCTGTGGAGGAGGGGTCAGCACATTATAACAATGCGCTGGTGAGCCCCGTTGCCCACTCAGCTAAACCAACATTTGATTAATGACAAGCATTTTAAAGATATGAATTTATTAGGGACAGGCAACATTCAGAGTAATTCACAATAAATGTAACATGGAATAAACCATGTTTACTTTACCATTTGGCCGAATCCAGCTTTCCTGCATAAGATACAGGATATAATAATATACTTACCGCCCCTGCATAAAATAATCATTAGCATGCATCCTGACTACATGGCCACTGGCGTTGTTAAACCATATGGACATCTCTTTGCCTTATAGGACTTCAAGGTAATGCAATGACTCCAAAGTAGGTAGCTAGCCCCTAAGGATGCCTCACAATACCCGTGCTCCCATTAGCACGCCAATGCTTCCTCCTAGGCCGAATCGGTCCCGGCGCCCCAGTACCGATTCGAGGAAACACACCACCAAACCTTGTGCACAAGTTGTCCATGACCATGCGAATGCGTGATCGACTCGATAAGCAAACAGTGCATGGTAATTTTGAAAGTAATAGACAACTTGTTCATTTCGCAGCTTTTCATCATCATTCTAGGTATCAATTCAATCTCAATTCAATGTTCAGTGGACAAGCATAATCTCAATTGTTGTTAACAGTGTAATCGATTCATTTCAATGTTCAGGGAGCATCATTTCAATGTTCTATGGACTAGCATTC
>JANAVB010025855.1:0-24187 GCA_029216955.1 Iris pallida
GACATGATATGCGCCTACCGCGACATGCGCCTCATGTGGCTCAACTGCGACATGATATGCGCCTACCGCGACATGCGCCTCATGCAACATGCGCCTACTGCGACATGCGCCTTAATGCGGCTCATGCGCGACATGATATGCGGCTACTGCGACATGCTGCGTGCCTTCCGCGACATGCGCCTCATTGTAACATGCGCTACTGCGACATGCCTTCTGCGACATGCTGCGTGCCTTCCGCGACATGGCCTCATTGCAACATGGCCTACTGCGACATGCGCCTTCTGCGACATGCTGCGTGCCTTCCGCGACATGCGTCATTGCAACATGCGCCTACTGCGACATGCGCCTTCTGCGACATGCTGTTCGTGCTGCAGATGAATATAGGAACGAACCAAAATACTTTTTGCCATAACTTCCACAAAATAAATCGAAATCTAACTTTTCAAAAGCTAAACTTTAGTAGAATTAAATTCTCTACAACATGGAACCACTTAATTTCGAAAACAACAATGTTTGATAGATCAAAACCCTAAATTTCATATGAAAACCAAAACTATAAAACCAAAACTTAGATCTACACCCAACCATCCATGGAAAACAAAAACTTCAAGACCTAAACTTGTAGAGGAAGAGAAGATGAATAACATAAACTAAAAATAATTGGGGATGCATGAAATCCTCATGGTGTGCAAGATGTACTTGCCTCTCCAAATGGGTTAGGGTTTGGTGGAGGAGTAAATGTGAATGAATGAAGAGAGAGAGAGTGGAAGAAGAACTTTTATATCAAGATCAAGTGGATCTCCACCATTCATTCTCTCCACCAAATCCAAGCCATCCATTCCTTTCTATGTTGAACCAAACCGAACCAAGTTGGTTTCCCATGAACCGAAATGAACCAAGAGCCAAGAAAAAGCAGAAAATAAAATAAAAATTAATAAGCACAATTGAAGAATTTAAATACAGAATAAATGCATGATAAATATTGAATAAGTACATTCAAGAAGTACACGTATAAAATACTTTATTCTGGAACGGAGAGTGACACCATGTTTTAGGATTTAGGTGGATACTAATTGACACAACTCCAACTGATTCTCCATGTACAATTAATGCACGACATGTAGACTGATATATCAGTGCAACTGGTATATGGTATACAACTGATACATCAACCTCTACCACTATAATTCCAGTCACTAACTGATACACTATAGGTTGCCTATGGGGTGGTGTTCGATTTCCCTTGGCTTGAACCCCTGTGGTACCAATACTGGAACCTTCCTTGGTTTCCAATGGTTATAGTTTCCTGACACGCAGGAAACATGATATCTTAGCTAGCCTCCCTTCATCTGTTACCATACAGGTTTTATATTCTACAGTCTATATTCTAACTGATACACTATAGGTTTTATAGTTTCCTGACACGCAGAAAATATGATATCTTAGTGCCATGTACTGGGTCCATGTACAGTTGTACTCAGGAACCCCACTTTGTACCAATGGTCACTGCCCATATGTTGAGGTTTACAATTTGGTTCTTCTTCATTGCTTACCCGAGCCTATGCATCCGTTGCATTCATATGTTAGTACCTATCTATATATTTCAACGAACTTAGAGAGGTCCTAATAATGTAGCAGGGGCAGGGGCATGGGGATCACCCTGTGCACAGGTGTTGCCTGTGCACTAGCAGCATATAGGACACTAATAATGTAGCAGGACACTAATAATGTAGCAGGACTGAATCAAAATATGTTCTTCTTTAACAAACCAAATTTACTACCTTAACACTTTTCCATATGTCTTTTTATACTTTTTGGAACTCGTCTCCAATCCTCAATTCCAGGTGGACAATGTGCTTTTGCTATCTTTCCAACAGCCGATGAAAATTGTGTTGATCCAATATCCACAGGTTGTCCATACTCATTAAATATTATTAGCTTTTGTGTACCTATGGAAAAAAATCCAATATTAGGACTAATTGTCGTCAGCATGATAATTAAAACTAAGAAAACAAACACAAAAATAACCACCTGATTGATTTTGTGTACTTGTGTTTCCTTGACTCCCACTTGAACTGTTATTGCCGTCAACATGATTTTCTATACTTGTGTTTCCAGCACTGTTTACTCCATTTACTCCATCACCTGACATAATGAAACTAAAAAGCAAACACAAATAACATCAAATAACAAACTCAAATGTATCGTCACATTAATATTTACTAAGATTAAAAAACAATTTACTGCAAAAAACAAAACTAAGATAGCAACTACAATGTTGATAACCAAACAAACACAAGTAACTAAAATGTCAATAACCAAACAAACACAAATATCCTCAGATTACACAAGTGTCATCACAATCTAAAATGTCAATAATCAGTAATTTTCATCATCTTCTAAAACTTCAGCAAGTGCTGCTGATATCGATAAAGCTTCGTCAGCTGCACCAGTAAAAACAAACGGATCTTCATAAGCGTCCACTTCATGACTTAGTTTTTTCGGGGACTCTAAAACAACATGCCAATTATCTCGGGTTTCATCCTTGCAGTAGAAGACTTGAGTTGCTTGTGAAGCATGGATAAATGGCTCATCATCTTCACTTGTGTTTTTTTTAACCTCGTAAAATTTACGAAAATCAAATTTGTCTCTGGATCCACTACACATCCATTTACTTTGTCTTCCGTACGCACCCATTCACAATAGAAGACTGTTTGTGTGAAATCATAATAATTCAATTCAAGGATTTGTTTGACAACGCCGTAATAAGCTGCATCCGCATCCTCAATGTTCTTGTCTTTGGCACTTGCTCTAAAAGAGGTTAGAGCATTCATGGCGACACCACTATTTTGTGTGGTCAAGTTTAGCTCAGCATCGGCTGTATAAAAAATATACCCATTTACTGTATAGGCATTATACGATATAGCTTTATAATCTGGACCATTCGCAAGCCTCTTAAAAGGAGTCATTTCCTCATTCTGAAGTTGTTGTCTTATCCAAGGAATATAATCCATGGGCTTCTTTGTTTGGAGACTTCCTCTCTGATTTTTTCTACTAGATTTAAGGCTCTGAACATATACTTTGTATTTCCTGTGAAAATAAAGTATATAAAGCTACTTTACTCACTTTGTGTTTCAATTTACAAAGTACAGAAAGAAAATTGAACTGAGATTTTAATTAAAATTGTGTTAAAGTGTTCTTACTTCCTCCCATTCAGTATTTTCTGTAGAATGCTTCAAAACCCATTTGCGTGCTTGTTCGTATTGCAAACTAGACAGACGGTAACCTTTTCCTTCAGTATTGATTGGGTATGGACCTTCAACATCATCATCGGTATATATCATTCCTTCATGCTTATAGCTTTTTTGCTTACCTTCAGGAATGTACTCCATGCAATATCTCATTGCTTCTTCTAAGATATATTGCTCAGCAATAGAGCCCTCGATAAACGTCTTGTTCCGACCATACCGTTTGTAAGTTTTCATCATCCTACATAAAAGTTCCCATGTTCATAGCCCAAATCACATAGAATATGAGTTAAAAATAAGAGAATTTTAAAGGGTTCTTCAGATTTTACCTTTCAAAAGGATACATCCACCTATATCTAACCGGTCCACAAACAAGGGCTTCTTCTGCTAAGTGTACAACAACGTGTGTCATGGAAACGAAAAATGACGGCGAAAATACATTTCAAACACACACAATGTCTCCACGAGGCGTTGATACATGATAGAAAGCTCTTTGCGATCAATAACCTTAGAGCAGAGAACTTTGAAGAATATTGAGAGTTGTCGAATTGCCGCACGCAAAGGCTTATCCTTTTTGAACCCATGCATCAGAAATACTGGTAGCAACCCTTGCATGAGAATGTGATAATCGTGAGACTTCAATCCTTTGAATTGTAATTCCTGCAAACATACTTTATGTTTCCAATTCCCGCTGTAACCGATAGGAACCTTCAAGTTACTAAGAGTTTTACAAATTATTTCTCTCTCTGACTTAGTTAAGGAAAAAGGTGCCGTCGGCATAATTTCTTTGCCATTTTGTTTCACCAACCATAATTTTTTCTTTATCTTCGACAACTCTAAATCTCTACGTGCTTCAATACCATCCTTAGACTTCCCCTTAGTGTCCATTATTGTTGCAAACAAATTTTCAGCAAAATTCTTTTCTACGTGCATCACATCCACATTGTGACGAATAGGCAATTCCTGTCATAAAAAAAAAATATGTTCATAATAGATCTTCCCGAAGTAGTAAACATATTAAGACAACAAAAATGTTATCAAATAAAAGAACATTAATCACCTTCCAATATGACAAATCAAATAGAATTGATTTCTTCGACCATGGAATACTTGTATCATTTGAACGCTTCCTCTTGTTACCTGCCACCTTTCCGAACTCCGTCTGGACAGTTTGCATCTTACTTAATAGTTGGGAACCAGACAAACGTTTAGGAGCCTTTCTATGTTCTTCATATCCGTTAAATTTTGACTTTTGAGTTCTAAAAGGATGTGAATCATCTCTTAGGAATCTTCTATGACCCATGTAAGCAAACTTCTTCCCATTAGTTAGCCACTCTGCATCTGTTCCTTCACCACATACAGGACAACCATATCTTCCAGCAGTTCTACATCCAGAAATATGCGCATAGGCAGGAAAATCATGTATGCACCACATCAAAATTGCTTTCATCGTAAAGTTCGTCTTTGTCAAAGAATCATATGTTATGCTTCCAACAGACCACAACTCATTCAACTCATCGACTAATGGTTGCAAATAGACATCAATGTTATGGCCGGGACCACTAGGACCAGGAATTAACATTGTTAACATGTAAATTCCTTTTTCATGCATAGAGATGGAGGAAGATTGTATGGGACGATCATGACAGGCCAACAACTGTAGGAGTTGTTCATCCCAAAAGGATTGAAACCATCGGTAGCGAGTCCTAGACGAACATTCCGTGTATCAGTAGCAAACTCAGGCCACTTCATATTATAGATTTCCAACAAGAAGAATCCCTGGATGTCTCATGTGTGTATGCTATCTTCTGCATGCTCATGCCATCTCATCTTATCAACTATCCATCGCACTCTATACATACGCTGCAACCGTTCAGTAATTGGAAAGTACCTTAGTTTCTTTCTCGGTAACTTTTTACCTTCTGGTTTTGAGTTTTCAGTCGGTTTCCATCTAGCTTCACCACACTTGGGACAATTTTCTTTATCTGCATTTTCTTTCCTATAGAGTATACAATCATTAGGGCAAGCATGAATAATCTCACACTTCATGCGAAAAGGCTTGACCATATTCTTAGCTTTGTGTATGGTTTCCGGTAAAGTATTTCCATCCGGTAAAATCTTCTTTATAAATTGCAACATTTCTGTAAAAAATGCCTCGGAACATTGATGTCTAGCTTTCATGCTTAATAATTCTATTGTTGCTGACAATTTTGTATGTAGACCCTCACAAGAAGGATATAGGGGTTGCATTGCATCTTCTAGCTTCTTCTTATAATCAACATCAAAGTCATCTTGATAATCTGGATCATTACATTGATTAGACTCATCCAAGCATTCTTCAAGGTCCTCAAGATCAACGCGTCCAAATGTGTCATGGAACATGTCCGCCATTCTCGGAAAGACATCTCCAGTACAATCATTAATTGATGATGAACTAGGAACATGAACGTTGTCGACACTTCCAGGAAGTTGTTCTCCATGATTAACCCAAGTTCTGTATGACTTGTCGACTCCATTACAAACCAAATGCTCAGCTATAACCTTTAGACTTTTTTCCTCTATTATAATTACGACATTTATCACATGGGCAAAGATACCAATTATTTCCTCCCAAAGTATCCTTTGTGAACTTAATGAATGATGTGACGCCTTCAAGATATTCGACTGATAATTTAGGAGCATCCATCCAATCCTTACTTGGGTGTGTACGAGACATCTACATATCCAAAAGAATTCATTAAGTCATAGGAAATAAAGTGCTATTAGAATTATCAAAATTATCATCAAAATTATCATCTACATATCCAAAAGATATATCTGCATTGCATCCTCCAATTTATTCTTATAATTAACATCAAAATTATCTTAAAAATCAGAATCAACAAGAAACGTTTTTATTTGCTGGCAAACAACTCAAAACATACGTAGATAACATAGTTCTCAACAAGCATAGCTAAAACTATTAAGAATCATATCACAGCAAAACAAAGTGCTATTAGAAATCAAATCATAGCTAAACATACTACAGTCAACTACAGCAAACATACCGCAATTAGAAATCAAATCATAGCGAAACATACTACAGACAACTAGAAAGCACGGAAACTTAGTTGTGCCCATGTCGTTTTTGTGTGCGTACGCGTGTTGGACATGACATCGACACTACGGTGAAAATTGTGTCATGTCTACTTGGTAGAGAATCATAGAATGGTCAACCAAGACTTGAACATGAATCCATTAGCTTCAGCTCTACATAGATCGACTCAGATTTCTCTATGTCAAGGAAAACAATCTGGATTCGCGTTTTTTATTTCTCCAAGCACTATTACCAGTCTAAAATTATGTGATGTCTCACCAAGTTAAAATGCTCAGTCTCACCTAGATTTGGGGATAAGAATTTAATTGAGTTATGATAAACTAAATATCTCCTTTGGTTCAAATAAACATAACATGAGTTAAAACTTTGATGTATATACAAGGGAATTTAAGAGCCATATTGTTAAGATAGTGAAAAGTGTGAATATGTTGGCTCTTTATTTGCAAAACATGTTTCAATTAGATTTAGTATCTTAAATGCTTGCCTCTGTTTTTACTTGATAGAAAATAACCATCAGGATATTAAAGTGAAAAAAAAGAATGTAATAGTTTAAGGTATTTAAGTGAAAATTATGCACATGAACTTGGGGAACCAACCTGAGTTATATTAATTCTGCACATGAACTCAGGTATCAATCACAGGTTGTGGATGCCAATAATTGTGTACAATAGATCTGATATAACTTGTGTTATGGATGTGATATAATTGTTTCAAGATATTGTTAGATAATGTTTCTGTATTTCCAGTCAGTATTTCTATATAATGAATGCTAAAGCTGCCACCGTTGTCAGGTAGAAAGGCAGCAGCTAGTGGCAGGCTTTTAGCATTTTTCTTCCGATAGCTTGTAGGTGGTTTTCTTAAGGTAGTAGTTCATCTAGGATTTATTTGGTGTCGAGAAAGAAAGTTACAGTCAAGTTACAACAAGCAGTTCAGTTGTCAGTAACAAAGGTTGTCAGCAACCGGATCAACATAATATGACAAGCCAACTGGTGTTTCTAGCTTGGAATAATTTTGAAGTGGGATTAGACATAGTTCAGCTACGAGGGCAACTACTCATAGTGAGAGTAGATATAGTGGTTATTCTGTTTGTAACTGTTGAATGGTTTTATTATGGTTGTCATATGTAAATGATGTAACATTATAGTTCAAAACAGCAGCAGCTGGGACATGAAAAGGATGGGGTTGTCCACTGTATTATTTACCCATCGAGTGCTTTCATGAAGTAGTGTTTGTATTGCTTGAAGTTAAAAGTTGGATGTGATTAATTTGTATGTTTAATTGGACTAGTACTTACCGACTATATGAATATCCAGTAAATATTAAGCTGGTGATAATATGATGCACCAATCATGCTTATGTGATCAAATTCCAGAACTCTACTGGAAATTCCTTTGTCAATTTCTAGAACTCTTGTGTTCCATAACCATTTCTCTCAGCTGCAAATTTATTTTATATAAGAATACCTATTGAATTTTAACATTACTTCTTAATTAGAATCAACTGGGAGAAAAATATTAGAACGGTCAAGGCCTGGTGATTATGACCTTAGGAAACATGCAGTATTCATTCAACATTGTCAATTTGTCCACCATTGCCCCTATTGAGTTCATGATATCATATAACATAACCAAAATCATCTACTTAATTAATTTATATAATTTTTCTTATCTTAAATTAGCCTTGGCCCAAAAATAACATGATCCGGGTATACAAAACCATATCAAGGGGCAAATCATGGCCTATATACAACTCCACATCGTATATGAATTTGACACGTCTGTGTATTTTAGTATATCCATTTCGTGATGTCAGACATGAAAACGCATACAATACATCTTACCAATTTTGGTGTCCACACCTCCTGGGATAGAGGTATAGTAAGTATTCATGAATTCACCAAAATAGGATCGGTAAAACATGCGATCACTGATTCTTATGTATTAGAAATGATAGTTTGCTATAATGGATAGGAACTAGTAACACATCCTTGACAACAAGGGTAAAGGATCATAAATGAGCTCCCTCTTTCTAACTAAAAGATAGCAATGAGTCACAACAACCCGCTGAAATTAAATTTGGTGGAATTTTGATTTTTAAATCAAAAGTGTCGATAACAAATGTGATGAGAGAGGCGATATGTTGCACCGACACATACAACTCTAAGGAATTGGTGAGACAAATACCATAACTTATTTTGGCATGTCTGAATACTACTAGTGTCAGACTCGAAAACATAACACACCTTATGATATTAGAAAACTGGACACAGGAGAATGTATTTGTTAAAGCACACTAATAACATCAATTATAAAATCATTTCAAACCCGTGTTCGTGCCTTTTCTACATCAACCAGCTAGTAGCAACCAAAATATGAAGCTAATAGTTCTTATTTGAATGAACATAATAGAAAACAGCAGATTATTTCTCTTGATGGAAAGAAAAAGGAGAAAGATATAGTATCCAAAAGGAAATGATAGACAAGTCTAAACAATAAAGGGGAAAAGGTCAACCAAGAAAAATATTGATGGATACAAAAAGGACTATCAATTGCAAAATTAGAGTAATTGGCATACTAATTAATACTTGCTTATATGCTTAGTAATTAGACCTGTACCTCGAAATACTTGCTTGACAGATTGGAAGTTCTTTGGTAGAGGATCAATAAAACCTTGATTTTGAAGTCCCTCTTTCCACGGGTGACCTAGGGATAAAAAGAGTTCCAGAAAATGGTGAATTATTTCATGAATAAGAAAATACAAAAAAAAAATTAAACCCTAGAAAATAAACAACAAGAAATCCAAAAAAATGTTGGATAATTTCAAGTCTAGACCTAAGAAAGTAAACAAGATCAAACCCTACAAAAGAAATCATAGAAAATAAATAAGAGAAAATCCCTTTTCGCCACTACCTCGACAAGGTCATTCCCATACATACCGATGTATTGGCATCATGCGAGGGTGGGCGAGGGTGGGATGGAGGTCCGAACAATAGCGTTTCCAGCGATGGGTAAACTTGTGTTCAAAAATTGTGTCGTTGAAAATTGTATCATTGAAATTCTTTTTAAAAAAGAGACATATGCGCCAACAGACACACACAAATTGTAGCATCAATAATTTTAGTTAGTTTACAGAAGAAAATAACAATTTTATTTGTTTACAACCCTCCACTGACAAAATTAATAGTACAAGCAAACAACCACCCGCCACATCCTTATTCCAGCAACTTATACAAGTCTAGGTCTAACCATAGCCAAGCAGACCCAAAAAAAAACTGGAAAAAAACATTTAAATAACTTGGGGATTTCACACAAGAGTATGAAATTGGAATTTATATTTTAAAAGGGGGGATTAGAATATGATCTGAGTCTAACCGGAGAGATCTCTGGTGGAGCGGCGACTGGATCGGCTTCCGTTTCCGGGGAGAAAGGAGAGGCGGGCGGGTGGGCAAGGGATCCTGCTCCCTTGGGCGCACAAGAAGAAGAGGGGGATCTGCTTCCGGAGAAGCAAAAAGAAAAAAAAAAGCAGCGATTACCTGATGTAGGTTTCCAGCGGCCTTTGATCCAGCTACAGCGAAGGGATTTTAGGGGGAAAGGCTACACCGAAGGGTTTTGGGGGGAGATGGAAATAGAAATTTTTTGGGAACAGGCACAGCGAAGGGGTTTTAGGGGGAAGGAAGCTATTCGCAGGTTTTGGTGAAAAGTAGAAGGTAAAATTTTTGATGAAATATTATGGAGCTAACATCTCAACATAATTTTAGGGGTTAAACAACAGTTTTTATCCGTCAAATCCAAATGTACCATTTTTTGTGGAGTATGTTTGATATTAAACAACGATTTCAATCCGTCGGATATGAAACGACAGTTTTAGTACGTCATTATTGGAAAATTCTAAATGTCACAAATCATCTATTTTAGTGTAGCGTAATCTCCATTTTTGTGCCAATAGGATGAATCTTCGTAGTGGTCGCTCTACTCCTCTCGCCATTACTGATGGGAACACTACTGCTCAAGAAGGACCAGTGGGTCAGCCACCCGTCTTCTACCACTCCAGCACCATCCGGACTGCAGCCTGTGATGACACCACCCACTACTCAACAGCAAGTCCCGGCACCCCAAGTGGGACAGAGAGGCCCCGAAAACCCTGCATCTCAAGAAGAGTACCTTCCACCACAGATTTCACCCCCATATCCACCTCCATATCCACCATCATATCCACCCCAGCAGCTACCACAGTAGCCGCCATCATATCCACCCCCGCAGCCTCCATAATATCCACCATCATATCCACCACAGCAGCCTCCACAGTATTCGCCATCATATCCACTCCAGTATCCTCCACAGTATCCACCTCAGTATCCTCCCTCATATCCACCACAGTATCCCCTTCCATATCCCTCATATCCACCACAGTATGGGCCTCAGGGTGTCCCACAGTTTGTGCCCCAGATGCCATACATGCTTTTACAGCAGCCCATGCCTCAGGCTGGTGGGACTACTAAAGACCAGATCCTCCAGGGCTTAGTACAGGCCCAGATGCAGCAGAACGAGACTATTAGGAGGAGTTTGGAGACATCACTGACCCGAGCACCCCAAGCCTCTGTGGGCACTATCGAGGGGTTCTACAACATGAATCCTCCACACTTCAAAGGCACTGAAGACGTCATCGGAATTACCAATTGGTTGGTTAAGACGAAAAATCTCTTGAAGGCTTTGGAGTTGTCTACAACCCTATGGATGACGGCAAGTAAAATTACAATTAGAAGGAAATGCTTATGATTGGTGGGCCGCAGAGGAGAGACGGCTAGGAGTTAATTAGACATTGAAGGAATTCAAAGAGTTGTTCAATAAAAGTTTTTCTCCGACACTGCCAAGGACATACTTTATGACCAGTTTCTCCACTTGGAATAAGAAAGCATGACAATTGATGAATACGACGTCGAGTTCAGTCGGTTGAGTCATTTTGCTCCCGGATTAGTTTCGACAGAGTTGGAGAAGGCCAAGAGATTCCGTAGAGGATTAAGCATAGAGCTTCAACGACACACTAGTTCCGAGTCCCGAGACTCACAGGCAGCAGTATTGTCCGAAGCAAGGACCCAAGAGGCCATAAATAAGAAGGCACAACAACGACGATCTGTTTCGACCGTTACATCAGCGAAGACTACACCAGCAGGGCCCATACGACATCCCGCGACCCATCAGCAGCCTAGAGCTTCCCCACAACCAGTGAGAGAATTACCCACCTGTCATTATTGCGGTAAGAAGGGACACACTACCAAAATAAGTCATATTACCGATGTAATAAGCGACGTTTTCTTAGCAGGAAAAAAATAATTTAGCGACATTTTTTTATAATGTCGCAAGACATGATTATTAGCGACTGACAGCGACGTTCTGCGACGTATTTAAACTATGTTTGCATTTTAAAGAGCTCACGTCGCGTATAAGTCGGTAAATGTCGCTAATATTAGTGATATTAGCGACATTTACCGACGTATTTATTACTTCATTGCTAATATCACTGATATTAGCGACGTTTACCGACGTTCTAATATGACGTCGCTAAATTGAAAATATAGGTCAGGTTCGATTATTCATTCCCCCCATTATTTTTGCCCCCAAATTTCTTTCATCCTTTCCCCCCGACCCCGATCCAGCGACCCCCACCCCCTCGGCCCCCGACCGACCGCCCTCGACGACCCCCACCGACCTCGGCGACCCCCACCCCCCTTGGCGACCCCTCTCCTCTCCCCAACCCAAACCATTCCCTCTCCTCTCCCCAACCCTCCCCCTCCTCCCCATCAGTTCCCCGACCCCCTCCTTCGGTGACCGCCGCTCCCCGACCCCTCCTCCGGAGACCGTCGACCCCCTCCTCCCCCTCGCCATCGCCGCGCCCGATTCCTCGTTCGAGCGTCCCTCCCGTTCGCCAGAGCTAGCTCCAGCCACCTCCATCGTCGCTCTCCCTCGCCGTCGCCCCTCCCCTCCTGCCACGGTTGATCAGGTAAACCCTAACCCTAATCGGTTCGTATACACACGGATACGACACTTTGACACATGACACAACACTTTGACACACACACACACTTTGACACATGACACAACACTGACGCGCACACACTATGACACCTATGTGCTCAAATTTTGGCTAAATTAGGGTATTCTAGATATAAGATAAATAATATGTTAAATTACTACCCAAACTTTATTCTCATATTGATACATAATATTCACAAATACCCTAGTTACAGACATTACTATTGGTGTTATTCGACTCCTAGCTTAGCTTAGCCTATTAAGCCCTAACCCATATCTTATACTTAGTACATGATTATGCAGAGTAACTCCTCTAATATGACTCATGCAGAGTCACAGTCTTTCTACTGAAGCTAACTCATACAAATATCCATCTTCTTTCACAGTTTAGTTAGTCTACATCTAACACCAACTGTTTGGCCCTCCACATACTAATATGGTTGTCTGAAATAAATACAACTACCTAATGTTGATTCACCACTTCATAAACCATTCCAAACATCATTACTACTGTTAACATTAGTGCAACCTGTCTAGGTGAGTACTCAATTGGAAACATTAAATGCTTACTCTAAGCTAAGGTTAACATCATTAATTTGACATGGAGAAGGATTCAGTTATGATACTTGACCATAGTGTCAGAGTCTTAATTGTAAAGGATCACTTGCTCGAACCTACCTCCATCCACTTCAATATCTGCAACCTAACATTCTAAACCAACTGATTTGCCAACATCTGATTCAATATGCCTAGGACTATAAGTCCAAAAGTTCTTTTAGTAATACTCTATACTTGACTTATAAAGTTATGTTAGTATAAAGTTGACTCGGTTTAGCTTAGATACAATATAGCTAGATACATAATATATAGACTAATATCCTAAAACTTGACATATACAACTTAGAAATGGCTAGTTTGACCAAGTTGGACTAGTTTAGCTTAGAGTTGACTCGGTTGGACTATACATAATATATAGACTAATATCCTAAAACTTGACTTATACAACTCAGCCTTTGAGTGATATGCCGCTGCGATCACTGCACCGATGAAGGAGGGGGTCACTGAGGGGGGAGGGGGTCGCCGAGGGGGAGGAGCTCGTCGAGGGGGAAGGAGGCGGGAGAAAGAAAATTTTGGGTAAAAAAATGAAATCGATCGAGCAGCCAACCCTATATAAAATATTGTAGCGACGTCCTTATGTAGACACGGGTGATATGCCGCCGCGATAATCTCTGACCACCGCACGCACAAACACGCGAAACAAAAGTTAGCAATGCGAAAAAAAGATGACCGATAATCTCTGACCATTTAACGTAAAATGTCATGTGTACATATACTGCAGAAAGTGTAGACCGCATGAACTGACAAACGAGAATTTGGGGATCAAAGTTGTAACAAGTAAAGTTGTGTTTTGGATATGTTCTATTTTTGTTAAGCTCTTTGTGCACAAAACAAGATATAACGAATGCAGAACATCTCTCGAGTTCACGACTCTTGTATGCTCTATACTTGAGTTACAAACTCGATATTTGTTCTGTATTCTCTATTTATAGCTTGCTTTGTGAACAAAGAGCTTACAAGAGTTCTTTTTCCAAAGCACAACTTGACTTGTTCCAGCTTTGAGACCCTCATTTTCGTGCGTCATCAGTTCATGTCGGTCTTCACTTTCCCCAGTAACTTCCTCCAATTAACTCTATCCCTCGGTTGAGCTACTATTTCAAAGCTTTGACACTTGCATATCATTCACTACCTTGATGTATCTATCTTACAGAATTATGGAGCTGAATTACTATCTGCGGAATCGTACTTGGATGTACAACCGTCATCCTGATGACATGTACGGTGTACGAGATGAATTCATAGAGGGTGTACACCAGTTCCTGCAGTTTGCCAAGGCGTTCCCTCAGTACATGGACGGCACCAAAATTAAGTGTCCGTGTGTGAGATCTCGCAACTTGAAATATCATCCAGAAGTGGATGTCACGTATCATTTATACTCGAAGGATTTTACGCCAAATTACTATCAGTAGAGCGAGCACGGAGAACTTGTGTCTTTAGCATCGGAGTACGAGCGTTATGTGGATGTCCACAACAATGCTCCTTACGACGATGGGTTGGTGAACATGGTTTTGACGCGGCCGGGCCTAGTTTCGATCCGGATGATCATGATGCACCTGAGGAGGCACCGAACCCCGATGCTGCACAGTTTATGGAGTTGCTGGAGAATACAAGGACTCCATTATATCCTGGTTGTGAGGATCATTCACCGTTGGAGGTGGTTACAAGATTGTTGAGCATCAAGTCCAATTTAACATGTCGCAAGATTGCTATAACCGTCTTATGGAGTTGCTTATAGAAATATTGCCTGAGGGTGCGAAGTTGCCTAAAGACTTCTACCGGTCTAAGAGGATGGTTAGATCGCTCTGGATGGGATACGAAAAAATCGATGCCTGTCGCAACGGGTGCATGTTGTACTACAAAGACAACAAGGATGAAGACGCCTGCAGATTTTGTGGTGTCGATCGCTATAAGGCATATGGTAGAGGAAAGTCTGTCGGTGCCAGGAAGCCTACCTCTTCGATGCACTACTTGCCGTTGACGCCGCGGTTGCAGCGGTTGTTTATGGTGAAGGAAACTGCAGAAAACATGAGTTGGCATAAGCGGGAACATACCGAAGGAGTGTTGGATTACCCATCTGATAGAGAAGCATGGAAGCACTTTGATCGAGAGTATCCAAATTTTGCTTCTGATCTGCGTAATGTCAGATTGGGTCTCTGCTCCGACGGTTTTACCCCATTCGGACTTTCGGAATCCTAGTATTCTTGTTGGACTGTGATCGTCACCCCGTATAATCTACCGCCTTGGATGTGCATGAAGACTCCGTATATGTTCCTCACCGTTATTATCCCAGGTCCGAACAATCCGAAAAGGAACATCGATGTGTATTTACAGCCATTGATTGATGAGTTGAATCATCTGTAGGAAGTAGGTTCCAACACGTACGATGTATCTAGAAAACAAAATTTCCAGATACGGGCAGCACTTATGTGGACCATCAACGAATTTTCGGCCTATGGAATGTTATCTGGATGGAGCACGCATGGTCGTCTTTCATGTCCGTATTGCATGGACAGCACTAAGGCTTTCCGTTTGAAATACGGAGGCAAACCGTGCTTCTTCGATTGTCATCGACAATTCCTGCCGAAGGATCATCCGTACCGGAGGAACATGAATGCTTTTCGTGCTGGCGTTGTAGAGAAGGCTAATCCCCCGCCAAGGTGGCCCGGATACACGATATAGGAAGAGGTAAAAGATTTACCAAGAGCTATTGAGCAGCCTGCTATGGGCTACAAGTGTGACGGATTTGGTCGCACTCATAACTGGACGAAGAGGTGTATATTCTGGGATCTTCCATATTGGAGCACCAATCTGATTAGACATAACCTTGATGTCATGCATATCGAGAAGAATGTGTTTGACAACATAATTAATACTGTAATGGACGTAAAGGGGAAGACGAAAGACAATCCAAAGGCTAGATTAGACTTGGAAGAAATATGTAGACGTCCTGCATTGCATTTGATAGAGGACAGGAATGGAAAGTTGAAGCAGCCTAAGGCAATTTTTTCACTGGAGAAGGAGGATAAAGTGAGGCTTTGTAGGTGGATTCAAGGTCTGAAATTTCCAGATGGGTATGTTTCGAACTTGAGAAGATGCGTCGACCTCAAGGAGAACAAACTGACAGGTATGAAGAGCCATGATTGTCATGTATTCATGGAGCGGTTAATTCCGATTGCATTTCGGGAATTCTTATCGCAGGTAGTTTGGGATCCATTGACGGAGCTTAGCATATTCTTCAGGGACCTCTGTTCTAAGAAATTGCTCGTTGATCGTCTATAAAAGCAAGAGAAGGACATTACGGTAACACTGTGCAAGCTAGAGAGGGTGTTTCCTCCTGGATTCTTCGACTCTATGGAGCATTTGCCGATTCATCTTTCCTACGATGCACGTGTTAGTGGACTCGTCGAATATCGATGGATGTACCCGTTCGAGCGACATTTGAATCACCTAAAAAGAAAGGTGAAAAATACGGCTCGGGTTAAAGGTTCTATTTGTGAAGCCTATATTCTCGAGGAGATTACAAATTTTTTCTCCTCCTATTTCAAACCTCATGTTGCTACGAATAGAACGAAGGCTCCGAGAAATGACGACGGATATCAAGAATTTAATGATGGAATACTGAAAGTATTCAATACGTCCGGAAAGCCTTCGGGGAAAATAAATAAGAGATATTTGAATGACGAAGAGCTAAGGGCTGCTCAGTTGTATGTATTACTCAATTGCGACGAGGATGAAGTGGAGAAGCTAGAGGGGTAAGTAAGGAATGATGAGTTTACGTCATCTCAATGTAATAGTATAAGCTAATATTATTGTACTAATCGGCGGTTGCTTCGTTGTTTTCCAGCATATATAATGATGGGTTAAGGCTGGTTAGACCCTACCTAACAGACGAAGCATTAGAACAAGAAATGAGATGTTATTTTCCTTCTTGGTTGAGCGAATATGTAAGTAGCTCGATAATTACTGGCCTCTTCTAATGCAACTGCGCAATAAATAACTTATTATCTCTTCTTTGAGATTTAGGTCGATCGTCTAATTTCACCCGAGATTGAATTAATTAGAACTCTTGCCAAGGGACCAATTACTTTTGTTAAAATATGGCCAAGTTACTATATCAATGGCTTTCGGTTCAAGTCGACAAATGCTCCGATCAGAGACAGCTTCCTGGATCTTGATTCCACGAAAAACAGTTATTTGTGTATCAAGTCTTCGAACTACAAAGACGTCGATCCAGGAAATGATTTCTTTGGCATCTTGCGAGAGATTGTAGAGTTGTCATATAATAATGGCAGAGAACCTGCAAAGATCGTGTTGTTCAAGTGTGAATGGTTCAATCCGATTGAAAATCAAGGTTGGAAAATTGACAAGCATGGTCTTGTAGATGTAAACTACAAGCGTAGATATCAAGGCTACGAACCGTTTCTCCTAGCAACTCAGGCTCAGCTCGTGTACTTTACAGCTTATCCGAGACGGGGAGCAACGAAGTCTGACTGGTGGGCAGTATGCAAGACTAAAGCTAGAGATACTTTTGATGTTGACGAAAAAGCTTACCAGGAGGACGAGCTACCTCTTGTAACCAATATTGTCGATGTGGACTCCACGGAAGTTACGTATTATACGACACATAATATAGAAGATGTAGAATTATTCGAAGAGGAAGACGGAGCCGACGAAGGCGAGGGTGAAAGTGAAGACGAGGAGGAAGAGGAAGATGAGGTCGGAAAAGACAAACAAGATGATTATTCTGAAGATGATTGAGAGAGATATACTTATCTGAACTTAGATGTTTCTTCTAGAATATATTATCTGGACTTAGATGTTTATTGTAGAATGTATCATCATATGTTGTCTTGGTTATTATCTTGTCTTTGTTGTACTTTCATATTTCTAGTCTCTATTATTTGTTGTATTATCATATGCTGTTATCAGGTATGGCAGGTCGTCGCGGATCGTTCCGAAAGGGGGACGACGAGGTCATGATCCTCCGGTACTTCTACAGGTACTGCTAGAGGACAGGGTTTTCCTTCGGTACCTCCTACTGGTACCGGCTCTGGATCCTCGTCGCCGATTACTCTGACATATCGGACAGTAGCTGGGCCTGCTGGGACGACGTCACGTGGCATATCTCCTGGGACGAGTAGTTCCAGGCCTAATGAGAGTGCTCGCCCGTCTAGCGTTCCTGCTGCTGATACGATGATGGAGACGGATGAGCAGATGGCGGAGGCTGCGCCGACGGCCGAGGCGGCTGCACCGACGGCCGACCAACATCATGCAGATGATGCGTGCGCACCTCCGGAGGAGAGGACGGAGATCTGGGCCGACGGTACAAAATAGGTGTTTTGGTTTATAATATTTTTTTCTATTTTTATCATAAATTAACTTTTTATGAATATAATATGTCTGTATAAATATCGTCCCCCAGAGATACAGAGATGCCTAGGCCACATGCTGAGGCATAATTATGGTGGTCCTTGGATTAACTACTCTGATGCTCCAGACGAAAGGAAGAACTACTGGTTTACGCACTTCAAGGTTAAAATAGATTTGCTTTTAATATGAATCATATAATTAATTTATATTATATATAACTGATAAATATTTGGTTTGTGCTCTTCTAGGATATGTTTTTCTATCCACCGTACCGGGCCGAGCTTATTGATGGGATGTTTCCTGCCGTAGCTGCCAAGCTGATCCGGACGCTATTAATGATCAGAAGGCTCGTGATCGTGCCGGAAAGCCGATCCAAGGTTGGATCACCCCTGATCAGTAGAATACGATGAAGGCTCGATTCGACGAGCCAAGGTACAAGAGAAGTCGGAGAAGGCCAAGACGGCTAGGCAACATGCCTCAAAGTGGTACGGTGGGTCGATTCCGATGACGAAACATTTTTGTCGTCTGGTATGTCTCTCTTTTAGAAATATTATTTTAATAAAAATTTGATAATTATTACTAAGATAATATATTTAATTATAGGTAAGGAAGGTCGGTAACGCCGACATGGTGACCGTCTTCCTGGCCACCCATCGGAAGGGCGAAGGCCTTATTGACGAGAGGACCGAGCAGACCTATGTAGTATTACAATACGTTATCTTAATTTAATACTTCGTTTCAATTTTAATATAACTTAGTAAATATGATGCAAGTAAATATTCATGTAGTTAGTAATAATAAGTACATTAATTAGAAATTAGAAATTATAGAGTACTATCCATACTTTCTAGGCCGAGTATCAGAGGCTGCGGGAATGGGCGGCTGCTAGTGCACCTAATGCAGGAGAGGCCGGTACTTTCTCGCAGCCCACTCAAGCTCCGTCGGCGGACGAGCTGTGATGACCGCCGCTGGTGGACTCCATAGTACGTACTAAGGTACGGGATCCTATGGCGTCCTAGTAGCGACCCAGTCCTCTAGGGCATCTCCTGCTAGTGTGTATGGTCCACAGCCGTCCCAGGAGTCTGTCCGAATCCACCAGATGATGGAGTCTCTCCGTGATGACCTGCTACGACGGATCGAGGAGCAGTCTCAGCACCCTACGGACGATGCTGTGCTGCTAGCACGATTGGATGCGCTCGACCGCGGTATTATGGAGCTCATGGAGACGACTGAGAGGACAGAGCGCAGCGTTGGAGGGTTAGAGCGCACGGTGACGGAGCTGCAGACAGCATAGGCCATGACCGATAGGCTGAGATTGGTGACAGATTCGATGGTCCAGAGCAGTGATAGACTGTTATCTACCATGGATTCATACAACCAGCGACTTACAGCGTTGGAGCGTGCTGGTCCTCCGGGTGCGCCTTCATCGTCGTCGACTCCGCCGCCTTCTTCATCGATACCGACGTCACTGCCTGCTCCATCGGTATCGATTTCACTTGAGAAGTATGAGTTGTTCTTATCCCTTCGTCGCGGCGGTGCCCCTCCTGCACCAGATCCCTAGTAGTCCTAGTTAGGACTGTTTGTTTGTGTTTGTTTGATCCTTTGTTTGTGACTTGGATATTTGTTGGTTGTGTAGACTTGGATGTTTGGATCCTATTTGTTGGATCCTATTCTATTTGTTGGTTGTGTGTAGACTTTGGTTATTTGGTTGTAGACTTTGTTATTTGGTAGACTTGGTTATTTGGATACTTGTTGGTTGTGCCTATTCTATTTGTTGGATCCTATTCTATTTGTTGGATCCCATTCTATTTGTTGCCTGCTACATTGTGTTATACTGTTGTTTATGTTATTATTCGTTTCAATTGGATGTTAATGTGCTTCTGTGGTTTACGTTTACCGGTGTTGAGTGTTCCACCGAAGGGGTCGGCGAACCCAGGAGAAAAGGATATCTGTTATACTGTGTCTTTATAGTTATCTTTTTAAACTGCAGGAAGAAAAGGACATTCTGTATTTTATTTTTTTATTTTTTTGCAGGTTTACCGACGTTTACCGACGTCCACCGACGTACGTTTGCGTCGGTAAACGTCGGTAAATCTGTAAAATTTTCCAAGGTACCGACGTTTTTCGACGTCCTTATACGTCGGAGACCGTCGGTAAAAGTCGGTGAACGTCGGTAATAATTCCAGGAATTACCGACATTAGTGACATAATAGTCGTCGCCAATCCACCGACGTAACGACGGTAAACGTCAGCAAATTCCCAGTATTTTACCGATGTTTTGCGACATTTTCAATGACGTTAATTCACCGACTAAACGACGGTAAACGTCGGTAAGTTTCCAGGATTTTACCGACGTGTAGCGACTTTCACACGTCGCTAATCCACCGACGAACGACGGTAGACGTCGTAATATCCCAGGATATATCGACGTAATCATACGTCGGTGAACGTCGGTATTTGCGACGTTCGGCAACGTTTTAAAGATCAGCGACTTACTTTTCCGTGACAAGGCCAAAACGTCGATAATTATGTCGGTAAATATTTTTAGCGACGT
The DNA here is from genome assembly GCA_029216955.1 of Iris pallida. NCBI lineage: Eukaryota > Viridiplantae > Streptophyta > Magnoliopsida > Asparagales > Iridaceae > Iris > Iris pallida. The sequence continues at coordinate 20,917 of JANAVB010025855.1, forward strand.
AATTTTCATTTTAGCGACGTCTTTAGGCGTCGCTAAAACGACTTAGTCTGGTAGTGACATTTTCAAGGGATTGTCGTCGCAAGTTGGGATTGTGTATGGAATTACGAACCCATAACCACTGTTGTCTACTATGTGTTTTCTGCAGAAAACGGATCCTGTGTAGAGGTTGGCTTAAATGCCTTAATAAGTTCTCAGGCAGAGTGAATACCTGGTGTGCTTTACAGTAAGTACGGTAGGGCAGCACTATAAGGAGTAAAACTCCATGCTACAGTAGGCTGACTCCACCATGAGGTTCCCAGGTAGGAGTAATACCTCGGCTTTACAAGCCAAGTCATAGCGGCGTAGCACCGCAAACAGGCAGATAGCCTAATGCTGTATGATGAAATTAAAGAGTTGTAGACAGCACTATAAAGGGGAGGTGACCCCATGTTACAGTCATGACACCACGATGAGGTACCCGGGTAGGGATAAAGCCTCGGCCTTGCAAGCCATGTCGTTGCGACGTAACACCACAAGGAAGCCTTAGGCTTCATGCTGGATAGAATGACACTACAAAGAGGCTGTGATCTCATGCTGCTGTAGCATGACACTACGATGAGGTTCCCAGGTAGGGGTAATGCCTCGACTTTAGGCCATGTCATAGCGACGTAGCACCGCAAGGAAGCGCAAGGCTTCATGCCATGTCTCTTTAATAAAGAACTTACCTATAGTGTATAAAATCAGGCCGTCTCTTGAGGGTAAACTTGTAGACACCCAAAATTATACACTGAAACCAGGCTGGCATAGGGTCTTTAATGTGCAGCCAGAAGCACATGTAACTACACTTTGTGAGTGGAAAGAATTACAATTATGGTACAGAATTCAAGGCGTAGTCCATTCTTGTATCACATTGTTATTCAACCCATGCGGGAAGATACAAGTCGTCAGCGACATCTATCCTAATACAAAATGGACAGTTATGTAGGGAACGCTCAACCCTAGACACATATATTGAGATATGTGGGGGATTGTTGGTGCTCTTGCTCCTTGACATGAAGAGAGCTTGCTCTCAACATGCCTAGTAAAGTTTAGTCCCACATTGGAAAAGCACCATGAGTTATCTCAACATATATATACTTGTATATGTTGTTGGATATGCACATGGGGTGGTTACCCTAAGGAGGGAACCATGTGGGTGATTTTACTAGGAGGTAAGGATAAGGCTCCAAGAAAAGCATGTATGCTTTTTGCTCTTGGAAAATTAATTTCTATTGGGACTAGCGACTCGGACTCGGACTTGGACTTGGACTCGGACTCGGACTCGGACTCAGACTCAGACTCGGGCTCATAGGCTCATGGGCTTATGAGGCGTAATATGGCATTTTGTTAGCGCATTTTGCATTTAGCACACAGCATCGTCGCTAGGCGCATAGTGCGCTTAAGTTGCGCTCGTTGCGCAAGCCACTTGCGCGCCCAAGTTGCGCGCCCACATTGCGCGGCCCAGTTGCGCTGCCCTGGTGCGCGCTCAGGTTGCACTGGGTTGCACGGGGTACGCGCGTGCGCGGGTGTGCTGGGTTGCGCGGGTGCACGGGTGCGCTGGGTTGTGCGGCTGTACTGGATTGCGCGGGTGCGCGATTGCGCGGGCGTGCCAATTGCGCTAGCTTGCGCCACGTGCGCAGTGCGCGCAGAGTGCGCTGGTTGCGCTGATGGCGCACGCGCAACTCGTTCAATGGCACAACTCGCGCAGTTCGTGGCTGTCCATGTTCTGACTGATTTGTAATGTGCAATAACTGATCCTGGAATTGTGGATCTGACCTTAAATCGTGGCGCACATTTCGAATCTGAGCAGTTACAACAGTGGCTATATAAACAGAGCGTCTCTTCTCCTCTTTTTTAGTTTTTACAGACTTCAAAAAATTACAAAGAGAGAAGAGAGTGTTGTTCGAGCCTTTGGAGTTGCTGCGCAACCCGTTCTTCCACGCGCAACTTGAGTTCCGTCCCGTTTTTTCGAGTAGTCCGTCGTAGAGCAAATTACCAAGCATTCCAGAGTTCATTTGAACTTGCTGGTTCCTGGAAGCTGATCGTGTGGACGGATCTAGCTTTGAGCACTGGGGTTCTTGACACCCCAGCAGCCACTTTCCTTTTTCATATTTCGCCAGTCATCTTCGCTGCTGCCTTCAGCATTCGATCAGTACCTTTGTTTAGAAGTACTACTATCATTTGCTACGTTTACGAAATCTTCTTAGATTTTCGTATTCCAGAATCCTCCTAGGATCTCTGCTATGCACCTTCCTTGAAGCCTTGTGTTGGAAAGTTGTTTTTACAACTGTTTCATTCTCTCAGTTTTTTATTGAAAATTGTGTCCTGTTTCTAACATGTTCTCTTAAACTCTTTTTTTTCACCCGTCTCTTGTTCTGATTTTTGTTATATGATTGGTTTGTACAGTCCTCTTTGTGCACTTGTGCAACTTAGAATAATTGCAAGCACAAACTCGAATTGTTAATAGTTTGAAAGTTCATTTAGAAATTGTTCTGGAGAGCTTGTGATATTGTTTGACATGTGACGACCATGTAAACATGTAACTAGTCCTTTGTATGGCATGCTCTACATACTGTCATGATTATATCATGTTTTGATCCAAATGATCAGTTCATGTAGTAACTTCTCTATCATCAAGTATGCTATTTATAGCATAGATCTGAAATTGATGTGACTATTAGAGAGTTACCTGTTTATTCCTATCCCTAAGCTTGGTGCTGTAGAGTAGACAACTTTGGTGAATGGACAATTATATACTGATCTTCAATCAAAGTGTAGTAGATGAAATGAAGAGACAGAGCAGAGATCTAAGGATGTGCTTTGATGTAATGTAGAGGCTCAATAACATTAAAATCGTTAAGATGGACAAATAAAACTCAACCTGCATGAACAGTACTAATTGTCACCATTAGTGAATATGTAAATTGAATACATCCAAGGAAGCAAAATTGGAGTTGCATGACTGCGGAAGTATTTTCCACCTCCTGGAAAAGGAGGATGGAGGCTGAGAATAGGAAAGGGATTGTGCTCAGATGCCTGCACCCAGTTGATACTTCCCATGGCACACACCTTGTACTTCGACAATGGTACTGGAATGAATGATTTAACAAAGTATGAAACTTTCATATACAGATCTATAGAAAATGGCTGATGCTGAGTATATCTTGCTCTTGCTTCGACAATGGTACTGGAATGTTTAAGGTTTGTGACCTTACATGTTTTCAGATTCTAGTGAGCGTCATCTTACGTATAA
>JANAVB010025856.1:0-27500 GCA_029216955.1 Iris pallida
AATTTGGCCCGTTGACCAGAACTTGGAATTCCGGTTTATACGGAAATGCATGTCGAAGCCAAAGTTCTCAAAACTCAGCAAACTACCTGTCAACGAGTCCAGAATGATGATACAAACTCAATGGTATCTCTGGAATTGGATTTCGATGAGCCGATCTCAAAATCACCCGTTGACCCGGATATTGGTATCCGACTTGCACCGAAATGCGTGCCGGATTCAATGTCCACCAAAACCTAGCAAATTATATGTCAACGAGTCTAGAATGACGATACAAACTCAACGGTATATCCGGAATTGGATTCCGATAAGCCGACGTCAAAAAGTCATGTTGATCCAGAAAGTGGGACCCGCTTTGCACCGAAATACGTGTCCGGGCCCACGTTCTCCAAATCTAACAAATTTTACATGAAAACATGCCAGAACGATGCCACAAGTCTACTGGTGGTGTCAGAAATGAAATCTGGAGTCCCGTGTTCAAAAATAAAATTTTACAAGTTGGAAATTACGAATTCGGACGGCCAACTTTGGCGTCGAATTCAACCAATCAAACAAGCTCACAATAAAACGAAACTGGAGGGGTAGTAAGAGGGTTATACCAGCTTCACACCGGAACTGGTAGCATGCCAAACGGAGCTGCAGTGGAGGAGATACAAGCTGACGAAGTTGGCTCCGCAAAACTGTCCAAATTTAATACAATTTAAACGGTCAACTTGGTGGCCGGTTTTCATGTATCAAACGATAAAATTAACGGACGAAAATTGACAGGAATGAAGGTGGATATACCGATATTGCGACGGAGTGAAGAAATTGTCGATCCAATGGTCGGATCTCCGAAAAAACGTGCACGAAGTTGCTGCGACGGGGCGCCAAAATGGACTTGATTTCGCACGCGTCACGACGGGACGTCGTGCAAAATGCACGAATCGCCTATACGTCGCGCTGGAGGAGGAGAGGCTGACCCGGGGGGGTCGTCGGAGTTCGTCTAGCTCGTGGGGGGACGGCCACGGCGACCACGTCGCCGGCGGCGGCGACGTCCATGCACGCACGCGCGCGCGCTGTTGCTCGGTGGCGCGCTGGCCGGGCGCGCGGCCTGCTGGCGATGGCCGACGACTGCGTGGCGGGGCACGCGGCCATGCTGGCGGGGGCATGGCAGCGGTGCACCCCGACGAGGGTGGAGGTGGTGGCAGTTGTGGCTGGGGTTGTGGATAGGTGGTCGGGTTAGATTAAAGTGGTGGTGATGACTGTGTTGGAATGGAGGAGAGGAGGAGGAGAGCTCTGTGGGGTGGTCGGCGGTGGCCGACGGCGATGCTGGGCCAAGGAGATGAGGTGGTCGGGGTGATGGTTAAGTGGTGGTGGCGGTGGCTGGAAGTGAAAGATGGAGTAGGTGGTGGTTGTGTAGGAAGGAGGAAGGAGGAGGAGCGGAACTGCGGGCTCGGCCAGGGTGGCCGACGGCCTGGAGGGGAGGTGAGGTGGAGGAAGCTTTGGTATGGAGGAGGAGAAAAAGTCGGGTTTGCCATGGGGGAAAGTCTCGGCCAAGTGCTAGTTGCTGGTGTGGTTGTTTTTGTGTGTAGGAAAAATAGGAAGAGAGAGAAAGAGAGATGATTATTATAATATGAGAGGGAGAGAGAGAGAAAGAGCTCTCCTAGAAATTAGGGCCGGCACACATGCTACTCAGGGGTTGGGGAAAAGTGAATAGTGATGACTTTAAAGAGGGAAATCAACGGCTAGGATTAAATTAGGAGAAAATGGCCAATTCTATGGGAATTAAATAATTAGAAATTCCTAAAAAATATAGAAAAATATATAGGGGAGTACCTGATATTTTTTCAAGGAAAAGAGGCTGAGGGTAGGTGATGGAGGATAATATGGGGCTTGGACTGGATTCGGTCAAACCGGGTTGGATGAAAATCGGATATGGCAAAATATTCGAATTAAAATCGGAGTTGATAATCATGGGCAAATAAGTAGCATATGGAGATTCCAATAAATGAGACACAAGTGGCGGACGGGTAGTAGGCTCAATGTGGGCCATGTCCATAATTGGGGCGGGCAGGTTTGGTCAACAGGGGGACCCACAAATCAAGTTGGAAGATGAATGTGACGCCGTGGAGTGAAATAAAATCGGGTCACGTGTCAGGAAAATTGTGCGAATCAAATGGAGCACAAAATGACGTGTCTGAGTGGGACACGAAGGTCATGGGTGACGAGCGTCTCGAGTAGATCAAGCATGAGGAGTTGGTTTCAAGAAACTGACTGGTCTTGCGCTCCCAAATTAAAAGTCACGGTAACGCGCTGAAAATGATCAAGAAAAGAGTGGGAGAATAAATAATACTCAAATGGTCTAAATCGACCCGAAGTTCAGCGAAAGCAGAAAGAGTACAAGGGAACAAGTTTGGATGGGACACTATATACCGTCATGAAGGTAATCATGTCCACTCCAAAACTCGTGAAGAAGATTTCCAGAGTTGGACATCCCTGACACTCCAAATATCAAAGGCATGGGAAAGGCTCACTTAAGGAAAATAACAGAATAAATTATTTAATGAAACTAAACAATCAGAAAATAAATAAGAATAAAATAAAATAAAATAAAAAAATCAACCCGAAATTCAGGGTGCTCACATCAACCGAACGATTCGTTCTATCGATTTATGATTTTAGTTCCTTTACGTTGCATCTCGTGTAACGATTTATTTCCAATCTCCTTTGCACTCTATGCAATGATTACTTTGATATGCGTTTTACTTCCGACACGCGTTACACATTGTGCAACGACTTATTTTCGACATTCATTGCATCTCGTGCAACGATTTATTCCCGACTTTCAAAGTCAATGTCCAAATCCATTCAACACATTCGATATTGACTTATCACTTTCATTTTAACGCATATTCACAATTAACTCGTTGTACTTTTTGTATCATTTTATTTCTCATTTAACATGTTACATTGCAACAACAACTCACATCACATTTCATAATTTGTTGCACTTACAGCAACTAACATTTCACGGCTCGTGCATTCATTGCAACAAACGTTTCACGACTTTCTTCGCAACATCAAGTAAATTCGAAGTACTTGCGGCAACATTACCCGGCTTTGTATTAGACTTATTGTATATAACATCCAGTGCGACATCGAGTAGAGTCAAGAGTGATTTTGAGTGGTGGTGGACAACTCTTTGGAATTGAAATAAAGCAAACGTCCTGAAAAAATTGGGCCTAGTCCTCTGATACAAATTTGTCATGCCCCGACCAGAAATCACCGGAGTCATCGTCCTCGCAGGGGCGTGATGCTACACGAGCCAGGAGTTGCGCTCGTGCAAGGCAAGATGACAAGTTCTCAAATGGTTATCTTTAGTTTAATATTAACAACGAAAGGAAACTAGAGTATACGAAACAATTCTTTTTATTGATATTCAAAACTGAGATTACAGAGGCTTTCGATAGCCTAACAACATATGCCAGATTGGCTAAAATACTCAGGTTCTCTCTTGCCCACAAAGGATTTTACCGTTGCATACATCATGCCTTCTATATCTCGATCGCATTAATCATGTTGCAAGTCCGAGCATCAAGCGATCGCACGCTTCAATACGCTTCGGCATTTTTGAGCCTCAACGCGTTCAAGCGAAGCTTTGTCGCGAGCCATCCATTCCCTGCACCCTGTATGAAACTGGTGGGGGATCAGTACGTTCGTCCTCACATGTACTGATGCAAAGACCTTCTTTCTAAACCGATATTGAGTATTTATGTTAAATCATGCAACTTAGCTTATGATCTTGCTATGTTCTCCTTAGGGTCGATTTTATGTCATATTTGAAAGCGTAAAGCATGTTAGCATGCCAAGCATTTTATTCGAATTGAAATAGGCAAGCAATCTTGTGTTTCTTTCGTGGCGCGACTTCTTACCAAGTCGACACACTCGCCCTTGCACCGACGCAAGGTGAATATGCCCTATTCCTTCCCTGTCATGTTATAAGTGCATCTCTAAGCAGAATCTATGTGTGCAGGACACATACGTGCCTACACTTTCAATCCATCGTTCCTTAGCTATATGAAGGTCTTGGCGTATCCGCGCCGGAATGGACTAAAGGAGTTCCTTACATTCTTTTCTCTCCTTTCTTTTCTCGAATTTGGTTGGGTAGCCCAGCATTTCACGGGTTGGATTGCTATCCCAAACAACCAAAACGTTACCGCTGCATACCATCATTTGCGACTTTTCTCCATCTATAAGCGATTGCTACTCGTCTTTAGGATGTGCGCCTATCAAAGATATCATTCCCTCCTAGGCCAAACGGTTCCGGGGCGCTCCGGCATTTAACCGTTCGAGGGAACACCCGTGCACGGGAGATTATCGCATTTTAATCTCTCGTCCATTCCATTCGACCATGTGACGCCCTTATTATTCGAACAACCAAGCATAGTCTTGAGTCTGAGACTCAAACTTTATCATCTCGTATTCTTTCATTAACTTTCTATGTTTTTATGTATCATACTTCATTCCAATGTTTAATGGCATCATGCCTCAACTCAGTGCTCGTCAATCGAACGACCTGAAGGTCCCGAACACCTTTCGAGGCATCATGTCATATTCGACAGTTCTGCCACATTCATGCCACAACTGTATTCTTTCACAACGAAGCCATCTTTTATGATCTCGTACACGCAGGCACGTTTCGACCGTATTTCCATGTTCTATGACTTCGTGTTCACTGCTTGTGGCTTGTGCGCTAGGGCGGTCGCCTATTATCTTTCAATATTCTAGCCTTTCTAACTTGTGCGCAAAGGCACAGTATGGTTCGTGCACTAAGGCACTCGCCGAATACAGTTATCCTATGTTCTTGCGGCTTGCACACCGAGCCGCTCGCCTTTGCGATATGTAATGTTCCATAGCGACTCGTGCATTGGATGCACATTTTATTTTAATTGTTCTAACTTAGTGTTTGACTCACACTACGATTTATCTTTCGATCGGACCACTCCCGTGGCGTCGATAGGATAACTTAGCATACAATGATATATTTTGACTTATCGCATGAAGGAGTAAAAAGAAGAGTCAATCCTCCCACCTTGAGTCGATAAGCCTTTGTCATTTTGTCGAGCCGATGCGGCTCGATTTCGTAACTTCGTCGTACGACCAACTCTCCTGACTTACCCATTCGAGCACTTCGTGCTTCATTGAATTACACGTCCGATTTGGCTTACCGTGCCTAAGTCCCAGTCCGTCGCAAAGCGACGATTTGGTTTCGCGGACCCCTTACTGAATAAGGCAGAATGCTAACCTCTAATATTTTTGCGTCAATGTATAACCTGCACACGAAAACAACTAAAATCAATACTTGCATCAATTCGGACTTGTGCCTTGGTCGATTCGATTTCTTAGAATCTTCGAGCCGATTCAACGCACTTATCCTTCGGAGCAACACAGCACTTCACATCGATTCAACTCGATGCATTCTTTAGGACAAGGCAACTCTTCGTATCGACTTAGTTCGATGCGTTGCTCGGGACAATATAACTCTCGTATCGATTCGCATCGATACATTTCATTCGGTTAACGCGACTCGCTGAGTCAACGTCTCAGCGTAATGTACCGTGCGGAGCGGGGCATTACAACAACAACCCCAATCTTTGGATGCAACAGGCACCCAACGCCGTCATGTAGAAAAATATTGCTGACAAAGGGCTCAAACATAAGCTGTCGTGACCATAACTCCCTTGACGCATCTCAGTCTTCTAAAGGAGTTAGTCGTCAAAGCTTCTTCGAATAAGAATATCCACAACCCACAATACAACATCTTGTCCAGGAGGGATCGGACGAGTTCATCTTCGTCGAGAAGTCATATAAAATACGAGCAAACTCTCTCACACTGCCGCTATTTATAGCCCAGGGCAAATCAAACCCATACGCCAAGTGGCAACCTTTTTGAAGTTAGTGCAATAAACTTGCATTAATGGTGATTAATTTGCCATCTCAAATTCAGCTAAAGAATCATCAATTCGAGTCTCCAAATACACAACAAAGGAGATGCGCCACATAGCGGATGCGCTCTTCAGCATCATACACCCCATGTCGATGCGCCCAAGTGACAGACGGACAGATGCGCCCACCTAAGCTTGTCACCCATCAAGCATTTAATGCTATGTGACAGATTCAACAGCACGCATCTTGAGACTGAGCAGTTGACAGCTTTTACAGAGAACGAAGAGCCGCCCATGTAAGCCTCATCAATACTCATTTTATCGGTTATAGCTGTGCCCTGCCACGTGGCTGACTGATCATCCGCCATGTGCCCAAAACTCCACATATGCCTCGAAAGCCAGGCGCCAGACTAGTTTTTGACTCCTAAAAAGTTATGGACCAAGTCTTCTCATGCGCCAAATATTATGCGCATCCTGACAAATCATCTCCACCAAATTCGTGATATTTGAGCCATGGACACGTGCCACATGTCATTAAATCTGTTCTGCCTGCGAATGGGTGCTAACCACCCAAGATCTAAGCAACATTTGAATCTCTATAACTACCACGTGTCAGCTCCATCGTAATCCAACAGTACAGTTCAAACAGATTCAGGTCAAACTTTATGGCGCATCATCCATGCGCCCAACAGAATCAACCATATGGCATCCCTATGTACAAAGTTCTCCATGCGCACATCGCATATGCCCGCATAAGCAGATCATTCTGTTGCCTATAAATAGAAGGATCATTACTTCATTCTCTGCTCTCCATTTCCTGAACTTTTCAATCACTTCAACATCCGGAGCACTTGCAAGAGTTCCAATCCTCTTCAAGTCACTGCTCGCTCCAGAGCAATCCAGACCTTCAGAGAGTTCGAGATCATCGTCAGATCATCAATGGAGTCAAAGAATTACCACTCACACAATCACCACGGTTCTCAGATAAAAACAAAAGTGTACTCCTAGGATTACATCTAAATCCTACATTGTATTCTATTCTGTTTGTAATTAAATACAAAGTTTACCTCAAACCCTTTGTTTTAATGGCAAACAACCATGAAAAGTCCTATGAATGGGCCCAAAATTTTGGTCATAACCCTCATAAATGTTTTAGGGGCATTGGACAACCCAAATGGCATGACCATCCACTCATATAACCCGTCCTTAATCTTAAATGCGGTATTCCACTCATCAACTTCGTGAAAGCGAATTTAGTGATAACCACTACATAGATCTATATTGGAAAAGATACTAGCGCCTGCCATCATATCAAAAAGGTCATCAAGCCGAGGAATAGGGAACATATATACTTGACGGTTATCTTATTGATGGCACGACTATCTACGCACATCCTCCAAATGCCATCTTTTTTGGAGTGAGTAATGCAGGAACGGTACAAGGACTCAAACTTTCACGAATAAAGTACTTCCGTAACAACTCGTCCACTTGGCGTCTAAGTTCTGCGTGTTCTATGGGATTCATTCTATAATGAGGTAAGTTGGGTAAGGTGGACCCCGGCAGTAAGTCTATAGCATGTTGGATATCTCTCAAAGGAGGAAGTTTGGCAGGTAGGTCTTCTGGCATAATATCACTATAATGGACTAAGACCTGACAATTCTCGAGAGGGTGGTCCACAATATCACTAGTAGGTACAAGACTAGTGGCGACAATAGTGTATACAAGTCCATCCTCATTGTGCTCATGGATAAACTCTCTCTTGTTCACTAGGTGGATCTCTCTCTTACTCGCTTTAAACGTTTCTGGTTCGGGATTAGGCCCAATTGGAAACTCCTTGGGCTTAGATGGATACAATACAACCTTTTTATTCTTGTGAATGAACATATACATGTTGCTCTTCCCAAAGTTAGCAACGTCTAGGTCATAATGCCATGGTCTTCCCAATAAAATGTACGAAACGTCCATAGGAAGGATGTCACATCATATACAATCTTCATAATGTTACGTCCCAACCCAAAAAATTGCTCGTCCTCGCATCAATTTATCTGAATCATTCGTCCTTGCTGGGGCGTGATGTATGAGTCTGGATTTGCACTCATACAAGGCAAGATAAGAAATTCTTAAATGGTTATCTTTGATTTTATATTAGCAACGAAAGAAACAAAGTATACGAAATAATTTTTTTATTGATAATTGAACTGAGGTTACAAAGGCTTTCAATAGCCCAAGTAAATTTGCTAGATTGGCTACAATAATCAGGTTCTCTCTTGCCCACAAAGAATTTAACCGTTCCATACATCACGTCTTCAATATATCGGCCACGTCATCATGTTGCAAGTCCAAGCATCAATGCAGTCGCACGCCTTAATACGCAACTGTATTCCATGCCTCAGCGCGTTCAAACGAAGTTCCGCCGTGAGCAGATCATTTCCTGAAACTGCAAATATTATGGTAGGAGATCAGTACTAATCCTCTTGCATACTGATCAGAGATCCACTTTACCTAAACCGACATTAAGTAGATATATTAAATTATGCAGCATACAATTTAGTAATCTTTCTATCCTTGTCTTAGGATCAGTTCATGGCATATTCGAAAGTAGTAAAGCATATTATTTTATGGCAAGCATGTTATTGATGATTAGCATAAGCAAGCAGGCAACCAATAGAACTCGCATATTGTTTTGTGACTTCTTACCAACATCGACGCACTCACTCTTGCACCGACGCAAGGTGAATACGCCTACCATCTTTTCCATGTCATGTTATAAGTACTCAATGGGCAAGATCTCTGTGTTCATGCACTTTCGACATACCGTTCCTTAACTATATGAAGGATATTGGCGTATCCGTACCGGAATGGACTAACTTATTTCTCTTTTCTTTTCTTTTTTCAAATTAGATAATCCGACTTCCTCTCCGTACGGGTTTGCTAGTCCAATATCCGAAGGAAGCCAAACTTACCATCAATTGTGGCTTATCACATCAGTAGCAGATCGTAAGTCATGCGAAAAAGATGTGCACCAACAATGATTAACATCCCTCCTAGGCCGAACGGTCCCAGTGCCCCGGCTAATAACTCGTTCAAGGGAATCATATCCCACCCATGCACGGATAATATCTCAAGTCTATTCGACCTTGCAATATGCGTCAAACCCATACAACCGAGCATAGTCTTGAGTCCGAAACTCAAGACTTTATGTCGTCTTCTAATTCTCTTTCTTTTAATATTCTCACTCTTTCTATGTTCTTGCATTCTTTGTACGATTTTATTTCATCATTTCAATATTCAATGACACCATATCTCAACTCAATGTTCGTCAAATGAATGACCCGAAGGCCCTGAACATTTCCAAGTCACCGTGCCATATTCGACAGTTCCGTCGTATTCATGCCACATCTGTTCTCTTCACAACGAAGCCATCTTTTATGATTCTCGTGCACGTACGCACGCTTTAACAAAATTGTTCCCTATTCTTCAAGTCGTGCATGCGATGCACGTCTCGATACCATATTTCCATATTCTATGCCTTAGTGTTCAATGTTCATGGCTCGTGCACTAGGGCACTCGCCTCAATACTTTCAATGTGCTAACCTTCTAACTCGTGCGTGAAGCCACGAACGACTCGTGTGCTGAGGTATTTGTCGATACAGTTATCCCATGTTCTTATGGCTTGCGTACCGAGACCTTTGCCTTTGCGATATTCAATGTTCAATAGCGACTCGTACATTTAATGTACGTTTTATTTTAATTGTTCTATCTAGTGTTCGATATGCACTATGTTCATCGTTCGATCAAGCCACACCCGTCGTCTCGATAGGTTAACTTAGCATACAATATATTTTACTTAGCCATAAAGAAGTAGAAAAGAAGAGTCAAAGTCCTCCCATCTTAAGCCGATATGTCTTATCATTTCATCGAGCCGATGCAGCTTAATTTCAAACTTTGTTTGTACGACCAACACTTCTGACTTAGCCATTCGAGCACTTCGTGCTTCGTTGAATTATCCGACTGATTTGGCTTACCGTGCCTATGCCTCAGTCCGCTGCAAGGTGGTAATTTGGTTTTGTGGACACCATTGCAAATAAGGCAAAAGTCATTCTCTTATATTTTAGTGTAAATGTTTAGCCTGCATACGAATAAAATCAATATTCGTTCGAATCAGACTTATGCGTTGCATCGATTCGATTTCTTAGAATCTTCGAACCAACTTAATACTTTCCTTCGCTCCAACTTAAAACTTGCATCAAACTTACTCGATGCATTCCTCTTGTCAACGTAACTCTTTGCATCGATTCGTAGCGATACATATTTCGGGTCAACGCAATTCTTCGAGCCAACGACTCATCGTAATACAATGTGCGGAGCGGGTCATTACACATAAGACGAAGAAAAGTTTATAGGAACCATGCATCTTTGAGTGACAGAGTATGCAGTCTTGGCAACCTAAGTAACGTTGTAGGGCTCGAGGTATTTCTCGGCCTTGAGTTCAATCTTCTCTAAAGCCGCCTTGGCAATACCGTTAACGTAACTTCCTCCATCAATCATCAGCTTACAAATTTTATTATTAATTTTGATGAAGGTGTGGAAAATATGATTGCGTTTCCAGTCTATCCCGCATACATGTGTAGCGAGCATGCGTCTAACCACATGTAAGGTACAGTTGAGGAGGTTAAATCAAGTTCACAGTCACTAGCTCCTTCCTCAACTGTATGGAGGTCTTCTTCAAGTTCATACTCTGAGTCATCCCTCGAATCATTTGACTCCCTACCCAAGTACAAGTTCCTAGAGGGACACAGATGAGCAAAGTGTCCAATACCTTGACAATTGTAGAACTTGGTTCCCTTACCCTCGACCATAGAGGTTTTTCCATTTTCCTTATCGACAGTCATACGTGGCTTAGTGGGCTATTCGTACTGCCATTTAGGTTGGTCATTTTGTTAGTAAGACTTATTGTAGTTGAAGGCCTTTTGGTGTTGCTCAAATTCGAATGCTATTTGGTAGGCATCTTCTACAGTAGTCCCTTTCAAACATCCAATTTCATGTCTAAATTCAGATCTCAAGCCAGATCGAAATCATGAGAGCGTGACTTGGGGGTCCTCAATGATCTCACAACGAGACATCAATTTGTCGAACCTAGTCATATAGTCATATACTGACAGGCAACCCTAACGAAATGTGGCTATTTGGTCCATTAGACGATCTCTATAGGATCGTAGGAGGTATTTTTTGCGAAGGATCTCTTTCATCATGATCCACATGCCTATAGGGATTCTACCTAAGCGCTCTTTGTCCTACTCAATTTAGGACCCATATATCCTAGCGGAACCAATCAGTTTTATTTTGGCAAATTGAATGCATCTCTCGTCACACATATCATACCACTCAATAGAATCGTCCATGCTAGACAACAAATTGCTAAAAGCCTTAGGATCATGGCGACCGTCAAAGGATGGGACCTCTACCTTTACTTTCTTAGTGATGTCACCACCTCGAAATCTATAGGTATGGTCTCTTGGATGATATTAATTTCTCGTCGGAATCATCATGGATATCATGGGGAATCCTAGCTTTAAGTTTCTCTCTCCTAGGTGGAGCAGGATTAGTAGAATTTTGTCTTTCGGAGGGATCTATGACATTTCTAGGACCCTTACTAGCATGTTGTGTTGTATATAAATTTGGTCCACGAACGATTGTAGTCACTCCCGAATGAGATGGATCTCGCATAATAGTTTGATGGGATTGTTTAAGGGCATATATTGCTTCCATTTGGTTGACTCTAGCATTTAAAGTCTCCATCCTAGCATCAAGTGCATTGAATATAGGATTAAGTTCAGCTAAAAAAAATTAGAGTCCAAAATCAATAAAGATAATTTATCAAACATCTCACTATTTTCCATGTTCGAACTTAAAATTCTCCCACTGCGTAAATGAATAAACAATCCTAACCGAGCTCTGATACCACTTTGACGCGGGACGGGGACTTCAGTTCAACTAATCCAATTCTAAAATTATAATTCGTAGTAGATTTAAGTATAAGCAATTTCTTTGTAATTGATTAATCAAAAGATGGTGGAAAGAGACCTAGTATTTATTATTGGTTTTGAAAGTAAATTGCGTGACTTAACCGAAAGAGTGTGATTATGTCACAAGCCTTCGAGATAGGCACAACTTCGTGCTACGAGGGATAGGTCTTTAGCACCTACTTGGACCTCTTTAAATATGGTGTGCAACTCCGTGTCGAAGAAGAAGACCGTATGCGTCACTTGCGAACAACATACTCAATCCGGATTTGACTTGGGTTCGTAGAAGTTGATTCGTGGACGTCGTCGTCTTTGGAGAGTTTTTGAGTGCTCCTTCAAACAGAAAGCGGATCCTTCGACGAATACGTTAGCAGGAATGTATTTAGAATGGAAGAAAACTCACACAACTCTTATAGGTTTCTTACCAAAGTTTAAAAGTGGATTTTATTCTCATTCATTCTTTGTTTCTTCTACAAGTTTTTGTCTCTATTTATAGCCATGCACTTAACCAAAAGATAACACAAAACAATTACAAAGAAGATAAACTTCTTATCTAAACTAACCTCCCAACAGATAAAAGAATCTAAACTAGTATCATCCAAACTAACCTCCCAAAACAAACAAATAACAATAAAGATAAATGACATCCAAACTCCTCAACAAAAAATATTTTTCGTAGATATTTTCAAGCTAGCTAGTCCAAGACTCAGGCTCGTCTCTGTCTCGTTTCGCATCTTAGTCGAATTAATATGGTTACCGTCGCAAAGCTTCTGCATAGATGGACAACTTTTAACGCCTCTACATGTCTCCTTGGACCACAATACCAATGGGAACATAGGACAATAAATTTGAAATAAACTAGTGTGCAGCGAATTAACCAAACTCACAAAAATCAACACAGTAGTCATGTGAAGCATGCAATGTTATTAGTGATCTTTTTTTCTTTTCTTATGTCATTTAAGAATTCATAAGATGGGAATGTCAAACGTAATATGCACCACCAAACGGTAATTCTAACCACAATCCATTTTCTTCCCTACAAACAAGCTTACCATATTCTTCCATTCACAAGACATTATTAACTATATATGAAGATCACTTGCAATACAAGACATCATGGATCATAGCTTGCTAGGCAACGATCCTTTCAGTATAGATAACAATTACCACTGAAAGTTTTCGAATCGATTTCGTAGCGTTGGAGTCCATTCGAGGAAAACGAATCATTGTGCACAAGTTATCTATAACCATGTATACATACAAAACTTAGGTATAAAATAAGACATGCAAGATAAGATAAACTTTATATAAATATGCAACATATTCACATTGAATATATTCTCCCTTTTCCGAGCCATTGCTTGTCATTTCCATACTACATATTTCAACATTTATCCATAATTTCATCTCCTTTTGACATGTCATAATACATGTATCTATATGACAAGCGACAATATTATGATAAACCATATTTCTTATGACAATCAACAAATATTATGATTACACTTATTTATCTATATTCGTTTTATAAGGTATCACTTATCGAATCACTACAAAAAAAGTGACCTTTGGGATCGCTAAAATTTGTGTTAAAAAGCGTCTAAACAGTCCCAAATGTTATTTGGAAGGAATTTTGGGACGGATTGAAACAGTTCTCGTGGCAAAAAGTTTTGGGACGAAAAAAACCGTCCTAGTTGTATTTTAGGGATGGTTAAACTATTTGTCCCAAAAGCTTGCAAATTTTTATATTTTTATGACGGATTATTAAACCATTCCAAAAGATAAGTATTTGTGACGGATTAATATCGTCCTTAACAATTTTGGACCCAATTTATTATGATTTTTTACAGCTATAGATTCGTCCCAAAAACTAATAACCATTGTCCTAGTTATAATGAAATTATTGTTCTCTACTCCATCTACAAGACATACAAACAAAATTCATATAAAAAATAATCTTAAAAAAATATCAATATGAATTCAACATAATTGTAAAGTTCCAATATACAATGTTTGAAATATCAACATGCTTTCAGCATAATTATTGAGAAGAAAGTATTCCATATCCGATAAACACAACATTGCTGTTCAAACACACTTAGAATCGGAGAAAAGTTTTGCTGAATGCCTGAAACAATCCATCCAGATTCTAGGGATTTGGGTACTGGGAACGTAAGGCTGGACATACTGTTGGATGCAGACCCGAGCATATATATGGTTCATTATTGCTGCGATATGCTCGCTGCCTATTTCGACTATGAACTCGAAATTGGCATTGATGAAGATTTTTGTTGATGAAGACCGAGAGGACATTTGGGTCTTCGTCGTATCTGTTGATGCTGACGAATTGGAGGCAGCTGTTGACTCAAGTCGGAGAGGGGAGAATGTTTGCAATTTGCACTAGTTGATTCCAACGGAGACCCAAGCTTTGGAGGACTTAACCTGTAATCATATACAAGTATAATGTAACATATGTGTTTCAATATTATGATGTTAATATGTTCATAATATGATCTACACAATCATAATCACAATCATAGCATCATCATCATGCTCTTGCAATATAAAAAAGAGTTTACGACATTTAATTCAAAATAAATCCTAATAATGTCCAGAACACTTGCGTTGAACTTTGATAATCTATGCACAAGAAAACCAAACATTTAACCATCTCCTTTACTTTTCCAGTAGGTACATCCTTGTTTTCAAGAATTCTAGACTATTATATACATAGTGGCAAGTCTCAAGAAGATACCTCTTCTTCATTTGCTTCTTCAGCGTGCTCAAAAAATCTTCTGATACATTACCCTTTCTTTATTGTGACAAAATCATCACCAATCATTAGCCTGCGATCAAAGGAGAGATTTAGATGGCAACAACAAAAATAGTAATTGTAGATATCAAATCGACAACAAGAGATCGATTTTCATACTTTCCAGTATTATTTTGCACCATCGGTAATATTTATACCATCTTCATCAAAGGTGAATCTCATGATTCTCAACAGTTCAAATGTCAATGTTGAACAAATTCAAGTCCCTTTGCGAAGCTGAACAGAACTTTCAAAAAATCTTCTCCAAAAGATTGATAGAGTGTGTCAAACATCTTCTACACACACTTTAAACTAAAATAACGTACTAAGCAGAACCCTAAAGCTATCAAAAAAAAATAAAACAAAAAACTAAAATAATTGTTTTAAAATAAAGAAGTTGTTCATCTACACACGCTTATAAAAAACTGAAATAATTGCATCAAAACCAATAGAGTCAATATCGGCCATTATCCGTGAGCATCTATCAAAAATTTCATCACACTATCCATACTGAGGGGACATGTTATAACTGCTTTAGACCAGATATATAGAAAAACATGGCTAAAACCAAGTTAAAGGTGTTTAGTTTGGCCTAATAGAATAGGAATAAAAACCCTTGAAATTTCCAAATCTAGCACTCAAGATCAAATTCAAATAATAATTTACACCTGTGTATAAGAATTGTATGGTCCAAAACTTGTGCAAAAATAATATAGAGACTACAACCTGTGGAAATCATCTTTTGTTTCAACTCTGCTTCCATCATTCACCAGAAAAATGATGTACTCATATACCTCGAATGACCTTTTACATTTAAAAAAATCAAACTTACTGTTTCTGATTCCTCGGTTTTCGATACATTATACGTTAAGCAATAAGCACACATTAGATTGCAGCCTAACGGTTTAAATACAAAAAAACTATATAATAAAAAGTACACATTTATCTTTAATCGTGCCAATCATCCCATTCTACCCAAAAAAGTTAATAGCATGCAATTAGCATGAGGATACAAGATACTCCGCAGAAGAGCTCTATTACCTTGTGTACAAATTATGAACAAACACACACCAATAGCCAAGCAGCTTGCTGGATGTAATTCAGAATTTAGTCTATAGATTCTCCTAAAGAGTTCATGTCAAACTAGTTTGCACTAACTTGCCCACCAATGTAAAAGAGCAGATATTAGTGGATGTGCCATTCTTTTATTAGTATCTGTCTTAGTATTAGTCCTTATGTTCTTACTTGCAATGTAAAAATCCGTTGGATATTCTTCCTGTCTGATGGTATCTATTATACAATATATCCATGGTTTACTTGTTTAAATAAATTATGGAATACACTTGCAGAATGATGTGACATATATTGGACACATAAATAGCAGTTTAATAGGTACCTTACCTCAATACGTGCATCAAGAAAAATGGATGACCCGACTTTTTTTCCCCTTATCCGATGGCATCCCAACATTAATAGAAAAATCATATTTTCTCCAATATATATATTTTTTTTCTCCAATATATATATATATATATATATATATATATATATATATATATGCGCAGAAACACTGATTCGTTTCCAGCTGGGTGAGGAAGAGTCATCTTTATATCACGAAAGGTGGGCTGGGAACGCCCTCATGCCCCCCTCGACGGGAGCACCGCACACTGTCAACAAAAGAGACCTGTGGAACAGCGAAGGCGGTTGGAACAGGACTAGGATTTCAGATTGGCTTGGAGAGGAGGCCGTCGCAGCTATTGTAGAATCCGTTGTCGTGATCGGCACGGAGCATGACTCCCTGAGGTGGTCCCCTACGACCAATGGCTTCTAATTCACTATGGCATCCGTCCGTCGAGTTGTCCACGGCATCAGCAACACTTCCTCAATTAGTGAAGCGTTTTGGCAGTCATGCATCCCTACGAAGTGGTCTTTCATGATGTGGAGAGCGCTTCGCAAGAAATTACACACTGACGACGCCCTCGCCACCATTGGTTTCAATCTAGCATCAGCCTGTCATTGCTGACAGGATAGACAGGTCGAACAGTTGAGCACATCCTCCACGGTGGGAACCTACCTAACGCTGTGTGGGCCAGGTTCACTAACATATGCCTCCCATATCAGACCGATGGGGCATTCAACAATCTCCTCGCCGCATGGGGAAAAGCATCGCACGGCCATCAGATCGTTGTAGCCGCCACTACTGGGACATGTGGAAGAACCGGAACAAATTCAGATAGGAGGGACGTCAGTTGTCGGCAACCCAACTCAGTCAAGAGGTACCCAGACAAATTCACAAAGCCAGCAGAATCTGCAAGCACGTCTGGAGGATTTCTGGGTCCCCCTGCACAGCTGACTTTTCCACACTAACTTCTTTATTTCGGGGCTTAGATCCCCGTTATTTTACTTTTTGAGCTTACTTGTAAAGGCTTCGATATTTTGCGCCTTGATCATTAATAAAGTTTTGGGTTTTGATTATATATATATATATATATATATATATATATATATATATATATATATATATATATATATATATATTATATATATATAATCAAAACCCAAAACTATATTATATAAAATATTTATATAAAATGTATATATATTTCTAGAAAATGTATATATAAATATATTATATATAAATATATAAATTATATATATAAATATATAAATTATATATATATATATATATATATATATATATATATATATAATATATAGTTTTTTTTAATTTTATATATATATATATATATATATATATATATATATATATATATATATTATTATATTATATATATATATATATATAATATATATAAAAATGTCGGCGCTAGGGTTCCAAAGGGACCTAGGCGATCCGGGGGAGAGTTCAACGCCGATTGATCAATTCCCGGACGTTGCTGTGCATGAAGCGAGAGATGAGGATGATCCTAGGGAGCTAGTAGGTGGCTGGACCACGGTTGAGAGGCGTCGAAAGAACCGGACGAACCAGAGGTTTGATGGATCTAATGTAGCAAGGTTACGGGAAAAGACAACCAGAGAGAAGGTTGGTGTACCATGGTATTCCAACAAGCAACCGAGAGACATACCTGGCCCACGCTCGAGTCATCAAGCGCCTTCCTCTCTGCGCCCAAGGGAGAGAGAAGGAGGGATTCGGGATAAGGAAGTGCGACCCCCGGTTGCACCACGGCAACGAGGCGGGACGAGCGAGACTCCATCTAAACCTGTGTCCTGGGCAGAGATTTGTAAGCCAGCAGTCGTGCAAGAAGAAGTGGACCTACAATACGTAGAACCACGCGTGATTAATGGAGTGAAGGTTGTTGAAATCACTAACGATGATCTGCAGGAAACCATGGAGTACTGGAAAAAACACTCTGGTCTTATACGTGATGGGCAATAGACCGTTCTATGGTCAGATCAGAGCGTTCGCTCATAGAGTATGGCGTCCCAAAGGTGCAATGGAAGTGTTTTCGCGTGAGAACGGATTCTACTTTGTCAAATTCGCACTACCGGAGGATCTTGAAAGAGTATTAGAGGGCGGTCCTTGCACCTTTGATGGACGGTTAGTTGTTTTGAAACGATGGCTCCCAGAATCAAATTTTGAGAAGATAGGCTGACGTCCGTTCCTACATGGATACGCCTACCTTGGCTCTCTCCCCAACTATAGGGCAACCCGTCGATTATGAAGTTGGCCAGTATGGTGAGGAACCCTATCTGAACAGATATCCCTACGGCCAGGAGACAGAGACTATCCTATGCAAGAGTTTTTTGTTGAAATAGTGGTTTCGGATGTTCTTCCTCGGAAAATTAACGTGCTTCTACCTAACGGGGAGTGGATAGAGCAAATTGTCGAATATGAATGGGTCCCCCCTCTTGCGGGAAGTGCAAATGTTTCGGACACACAAAAGAGAACTGTATAGATAATGGCAGTCACCAAGCATCTGGAGGAAAAGAAGCACAGGGAGAGGAAGTTACCCATGGTTCCATACCAGAGGATGAAACCCACATAGGTGGACAAGCAGAGCAAATTGCTTCTAAGCAGCAACTAGTTGTGGATATGCAGATGGAGACGGAGACAGAGGTAGGAGCTGATCCCCAGGGACAAAACAGAAGTCTGACATCCCTGTTGGGAGAAAGAAACGAATCGGAGATGAGTAGCGAAAGCCAAGCACAACCAAGCCAAGCCATGACAGTGTTTGGACAGGGACACGGGCAACAAACAATGGAACTCATACAGTTCTCGAGCCAAGCAGGGGAGGAAGGAAACTATAATCATGAGGGCGAATCTCAGGCAAAGGCTGCAAGAACCGAACCCAGGAGTGAAGAGGAACGAGCAACAACACAAGGGGGAGCGTATAATCAACCTGACATGGGTAATCACACGGTACAGAGTTCAGAACTCACCAGTGAAAACCCCAAATGGGCGGCTCTTTTGAAGGGACATGGCCAAGGTGATAAAGGGAAAGACACCCAACAGTAGTCTTCACAAGGTCCAGAGACTCTCTCATCCCGTCCCAGGGAGAGTCAGAGGAATCGGAGGAACAACGTCCCCAGTCTTTAATGTCTGTCCTTACCTGGAACGTCAGGGGAGCTAACTCCATAGGTCGGTGGAGAGAGATCTAAGACGTCATTTGCAAGCACAAGTGAACGATTGTATCAGTACTTGAAAGTAAGATTAAATCCAAGGAAATCCTCAAAAGAAGGACGTACACTGATTGGGAATCCACACACAACTTAGAGAATGATAACATGGCTCGTATATGGATGCTATGGGATACTCGAATTTGGAAGGGTCAGGTAATTTTTGTCTCTGACCAACTTATTGTTACAGATTTCACTAATAAAGGTGGCTTAAAGGTGAACATAGGAGCAGTCTATGGCCATAATGACAGGAGAAGACGATTTGCCTTATGGAAAGATATCATTAAAATTGCTACCCAGGTGGGGAATATTACTCCTCTCGTCCTCTGCGGGGATTTTAACGCTATGATGGCCACACGTGAGAAGATAGGTGGAAGACCAGTCCCAGACCCAATACTTGTTGATCTCCAGAATTGTCTACTCGGGTCAGGTCTCAACTGTCTTGCCAGAGTAGGACACCTATGGTCCTGGAATAATAGTTCTACCAACAATCGGGTAATTTGCCAATTAGATAGAGCCATCTGCAATAATAAATGGCTGCAAATCTTCTCGTATGGACATGTAGAGGGGCTGAACAGTGGCACTAGTGATCATACGACATTACTCATCTGTATGTGTCACGCCCCGATTCCGTCGAATCGATAGTCGTCCCCCGGGCGTGATGTCGTGCGAACCTAATTTGTGATCGCACAAGGCCTAGTCATAAGGTAATCCGAGACACGAGATCTAAGAGAGGACGCAGACAAATTGATACACACAATAAGTAAAGGAAACTTGATTCTTTATTGATAATGAACATCATTTACAGACTCCGGTATAAGACTCATTGCCGTGCGGGCTAAAACATGACTCGACTACAAAAGAGTGCCGATGAGATAGCCGTTCCATACATTGCACACATCCCTCAATATACACAAGTACTCCATTGACCTGGATGGGAGGGACGCTGAGTCATTTGTTTTGGACTGTCGAAAGCCTTCAAAAGTGAAGTCGCAGAGTAAGTCTTCGACGCACGGCCAAAGCTTCAAAAGTCACGAACGCCGCCGAGCTAGCTGGCACGTCCTTCCTGGTTCGCGGGACCTGTAAAGAGCGAGGATCAGCACGAAACACATGTACTGGCGAATGGCTAATTAAATCCAAGCTCTGCATTTGATTCAAGAAGTTTCGTAAACATGTTAGCTAGCTATTTTAATGATCTTTCTAACCATCATGTTCGATTCGCATGTTAACATATTTTTGAGGCAAGCATATGAACTTGTATATCATTAAGCAATTATCATGTTCATACCCGTGTCCCGGGCACCTGTTAAGCAGTGAAAGGGATATAAAGGCCACTGGCAATGTCAAGCCATCGCGGACTATAGCATTTGGTTAGACGATGCCCCTTTCGCGTCGGGTAGCGAGCCCTTTTGCGAAAGTGCCCGCATAACTCATGCCGATGAAGGGTTGGCGCTGCTACACTCGTTCCTCCCGGGCCGAATCGATCCCTTGGCCTAGGCAACCGTTCGAGGAAACTTCACCTTGTCGACAAGTTGTCCAATGACCGTTTTACTTTGGACTTAGTTGATTTGCTTTACTTAGCCGTATCGTTGTGATAAACGTTAATCGATTCATTCAGTATTTGCATAGGCTAAGTGGATTTGTATAAGAAAGTACGTTTTCCATTTTCAAAACCAGCAGTTTGATAGCAAGTGTTTCGTGAAGAATCGTGCCACGATTTCTTTGATTCTACACTATTATGACAAGCATTCATTTACTTCATATATTGATTTTTGAAGTAGAGGGACGAGACGAAGGGAGGTCAGCCACTCGCCTTAGTCTTACTTCAAGCGAGCGACCGGTTGGCTGCGCTGACGTCGCCTACGCGATCACCTGAAATCGCATAAGCAACTGATTAGAACACTGTATAATCCAAGGATATTCGATATGAATGCGAAGCTCGAAAACACATCACAAAAATCCATCGAAAACATTCACGAAAAACTCATTCACGAAAACCAAAGCCAAAGCCAAATCAAGTGCGGCATGAAAACCAGAGCAACGGGAGGTCTCTCCCGACTCAGCCATAGAGCCAATTCTCGAGGCACAACCCGCTGAATATGGGACTTGGTTCCGAAGAAGCCATTCCATAACATGGAATGGATCTTAATTCAACCGTTCCCGTTCGATCAACTCGGCCGATTCTGACCTATCGGTCCCGACCGAATCGATAGCGACAGTGTTCCTTTCTCGCGCACCCCGTGGACGAAAACGGGGCACGATATAGGGACGGGGCACTACACCATAACCAACTAGTACAAAGTTTCGTCCTCGAAACTTAAAGATGGAACCTACCTCTACGAGAACAATGAAGGAAATTTATCCTTCATTTCCGATTCAAGCTCCCACGTCGACTCTTCGACTGAGTAGTTCTTCCAGAGGACGCGGACGAGAGGAATTGCTCGCTTTTGCAGCAACTATCCTTGCGTTCTAAGATTTGAACTGGTTCTTCAATGTAGGATAAGTCTGACTTTAGCTCCAGCTGGCCAAAATCGACCACGTGGCTAGGGTCATGCACGTACTTCGCAACTGGGAGACATGGAAGACATTGTGTACACCTTCAAGTGCCCCGGGCGTTGTATGGACAATTTATAGGCAACCGGGGCGACCCGTTCACAGTATTTCGAACGGCCCAACGAATCTCGGACTCAATTTCCCTTCATTGCCGAACCGAGTAACCCCGCATGGGCGACACTTTAAGAAACACGTGATCGCCCTCTTGGAACTCGAAAGGTCGACGATGAATGTCCGCATAGCTTTTATGACGACTCTGTGCGGTCTTTAATCTTTCTCGAATGAGCCGAATTTTCTGCACGGTCTGTTCTACCAGTTCCGGACTGAGGATCTGCCGCTCTCCGACTTCGTTCCAGCAAATGGGTGATCGACACTTGCGCCCGTACAAGGCTTCATACGGTGTCATTTGAATGCTGGATTGATAGCTATTGTTGTACGCAAATTCGGCCAGAGGTAGATGATTGTTCCAGCTTGATTTGAAGTCAATTGCGCAGAGTCGTAGCATGTCTTCGAGAATTTGATTGATACGCTCCGTTTGGCCGTCGGTCTGAGGATGGTAAGCTGAGCTGAACTGCAACTTGGTATCCAGCGTCGACTGAAGGCTACTCCAGAATTGTGATATGAACCGTGAATCCCGATCGGAGACGATGGATACTGGAACTCCGTACAGCCGTACTATCTCATCAAGATATATCTGCGCCAGGCGATCAACGCTCCAAGTAACTTTGATGGCAATAAAATACGCTGACTTGGTTAATCGATCGACGATGACCCAGATGGCATCATTTTCCTGCAGTGTCTTCGGCAGACCAACAATGAAATCTATGCACACGTGCTGCCACTTCCATTCTAGAATCGCCAGATTCTGCATCCCCGCCTGGTCTCTGGTGCTCAGCTTTCACCTGCTGACAGGCCATGCATTACGACACGAAGAGTGCCACATCTTTTCATTTCGTGCCACCAGAAGTTTGTGCGGAGGTCCTTGTACATCTTTGTGCTACCGGGATGCAAGGTGTATTTCGCATAGTGCGCCTCCGACAGGATCTCCTTTCGGAGTTCTGAATCATCCGAACGCATAGCCTACCCTTCAATCGAAGCACGCCGGTTTCGTCTTCCACAAAGTCGGTCGTCCTGCCTGTCAAAATTAGCTCTCGCACTTTCTTCAGGTACGGATCGTTCGTCTGAGCGGTCTTGATCTTTTCAAGCAAGCTCGCCTCTAACTACAACTTTGCCAACTGCACATTCCGGAATCTGACTCGGAGCTCGATGCCCATCTCTTCTAGGTCGCGTAGCAATCTAGGGTTGATAGATAACGAGGCAATGTACTTCTGACTCAAAGCGTCCGCCACAACATTTCCCTTTCCCGACGTATAGTCGATAGTCAAGTCGTAGTCCTTGATCAGTTCAAGCCAGCACCTCTGCCGCAAGTTCAGTTCCCTCTGCGTGAATAGATACTTGAGGCTCTTATGATCGGTGTAGATCGTGCAAGCCATGCCATAGAGGTAGTGACGCCACAATTTCAATGCAAACACAATTGCCGCTAACTAGGTCGTGCGTGGGATAATTATTCTCGTACGGCTTTAGCTGTCGGGAAGCAAAAGATATCACCTTGTTCCGCTGCATCAGCATACACCCCAAGCCCTGACCGGATGCATCGCTAAATATCTGGAAACTTCAGTCCCTTCTGGAAGCGCGAGTATCGGGGCCAAGACAAGCCGTTGCTTTAATTCTTGGAATGAAGCTTCGCAGTCATCTGACCAGTCAAATGCGACTCCTTTCTGGGTGAGGTGAGTCAGGGGCGATGCGATCTTTGCAAAGTCTTTCACGAAGCATCGATAGTATTCCGCTAAGCCAAGGAAACTTGAATCTCGCTGACGGACGTTGGCCGTCCAATCGACGACGGCTTCAACTTTCTTCGGGTCGACCGCAATGCCTTCAGCAGAAATGATGTGTCCGAGGAATGAGACGCTGCTAAGCCAAAATTACATTTGCTTCGCTTCGCATACAATTGATTTCTCGAAGAGTCTGAAGCACGGTCCGCAGATGCTCAGTGTGTTGCTGCCTATTCTTCGAGTAGACGAGTATATTGTCGATAAAGACTACTACGAACTTGTCGAGGAATGGTCGAAACACCCGATTCATTAAATCCATGAAAGCAGTAGGGGCGTAGTTAGGCCGAACGGCATTACCAGGAACTCGTAATGGCCGTATCGAGTACGGAAGGCAGACTTCGGCACATCGTCCGGCTTGATCTTGAGTTGATGGTAACCCGAACGCAGATCAATTTTAGAGAATACCGTGGCTTCTTGAAGCTGATCAAACAGATCATCTATAGGGACAGGGGGTATTTGTTCCGGACGGTGGCTTTATTCAGCTCGCGGTAGTCGATACAAAGACGCATAGAGCCATCCTTCTTCTTGACAAACAGTACGGGCGCTCCCCACGGCGAGATGCTGGGTCGGATGAATCCCTTGTCGAGCAATTCATGTAACTGCACCTTGAGTTCTTTGAGCTCTGCAGGGGCCATTCTGTACGGGGTCTTCGAGATCGGTCGAGTGTTGGGGAAGGTATTGATAGTGAACTCAATCTCTCGATCGCGGCGGTATGCCGGGCAACTCGTCCGGGAACACATCGGGAATTCTGCCACGACGTCGGTCTGACCCGCGTTTGCACCATCCATTCGCATGTCTCGAACGGAAGCTAGATAGCCTTCGCACCCGGAATGCAGCATCCGTCGAGCAGATATTACAGAGATCACCATGCAGGTCGGCGACGCCTCACCATACGAGTAGCAGAATTCAGGCCCTCCAGGTATGCAGAATGTGACCTTCTTTTCAGCGCAGTCTACGATTGCGTTGCACGGACCGAGCCAATCCAACCCCAGAATGATATTGTAGTCCTTAACATTAAGAACTATCGCATCGAGACTGACCTTTTGACCACCTATACAGATGATTCCGTCTTCGCAGACTAGATTTGTAAGTAGTGGCGTGCCCGACGGTATGTTAACAGTGAGGTCGAGCCCAGTGGTGTCAAGGTAAATTTGTGCTCGGCGGCAAAGTCCGCCGATAAAACTATACGTGGCACCTGAATCAAACAATACACAAGCAGGTTTATTATTGAATTGCAGTATACCTGTCACGACTGTATCAGATGCAAACGCTTCATCTCGAGTCAAGGCGTAGACGTGGCCCTGAGCATTAGGGCGACGGTCCTGGCCATTTGTTGTGCGATCGGTGGAGGCCGTGGTGCTTGGCCTCGATTTTGTTGATATTGTGGGGGGGCGTTGGTTCGACGTAGCTTCCGGGCAGTCCCTTACGAGGTGATCCCTTTTGCCGCATGCGAAACAGACTTTGTGCTTAAGTCGATAGTCGGTGTCCAGGTGCCCGTCCTTGTGGCAGAAATTGCAGACCATCCGCTCCTTCGTCTGGTTGCCGCGATATTGACGCTTATGTGCGTTGTTGCCTCCCGCATTGCTATGGCGTTTGTTATTAAAGTTAACCGTGCCAGTAGTAGTAGGAGGATACTCGGACTCCAGACGGATGGCGTGGTTGAGTGCCTCGCCCACAGTTTTGTATTCCGGCACCGAGACATGAGCACGGATAGTGGAACGCAGGCCCACTACAAATCGTTTGCTCGACTTGCAGTAGTAGGGAGATAGTCTCCAGCAAACTTGGCCAGTTTGTTGAATTTGGCTGCATATTGTCGTACAGTCATATTCCATTACGTCAACTGCATGAACTCATTTTTTTTCCTGTCGCACGGCTGCAGAAAGATATTCATTCTCGAACGCAATTCTGAATGTCGCCCATAAGATCGCCACTATCTCGCCTTCACGTCGAATAGCTCGCTTCTGCACAGCCCACCAATCGTGCACGTTCATTCGAAGTAAAAGTTGAGCACACGCGACTTTCTTTGAGTCCTCGACACCCAGAAGCTCGAACTTGTCTTTCAGCTCCTCCAACCAGTCGATCATCACGGAGGGATCTTCTGTGCCGTTGAAGGAAGTGCGGCAGCTTTTCATGAATTTTGATACGTCGAAGTTAGAACTTCTCGGTGCTGCAGGTGAGAGCGTGGGCGCCTCTGGTTCAGCTTCGTTGGATTGAACCGCAGGCTGGGTCGCGGCAGGTATCATCGTTGAGTTGTTATTGTTGCCGACGACTGACTGTACGATCTGTTGGAGTATATTCAGCTGCTGCTGCTGCAGCTTGAATTGAGCCTCGAACCGATTTTCAAATTGGGCCTGACGAGCCTCCGCTTGCTGACGATGGAGCTCGTTTTGACGTTGCTGCATTTCAAGCATTTGCAGCAAACGTTGCATCAGGTCGCCGGAAGATCCGGCTACGGTAGGCGTCATTCCCGTTGGGTTAGCGGAATGCCCGGGTCTAGAAGCACTCGAGCCGCTGGAAGCGCTCGTCTCGTCTTCCGCCTGAGCTCCCGTAACTGTAGGGAAAAAGGAAGGCAACTCTCGTTAGTTTCAAAAAATGTCCTGGGTTCTGCGTATGGAACAACTCTTCTCATCGACACGAGATCAACGGTTGGAGACTAGAACTCGACACTGGAGGCCAAGGACGTAAAGCCGTGCTCTGATACCATTAGGTCACGCCCCGATTCCGTCGAATCGATAGTCGTCCCCCGGGCGTGATGCCGTGCGAACCTAATTTACGATCGCACAAGGCCTAGTCATAAGGTAATCCGAGACACGAGATCTAAGAGAGTACGCAGACAAATTGATACACACAATGAGTAAAGGAAACTTGATTTTTATTGATAATGAACATCATTTACAGACTCCGGTACAAGACTCATTGTCGCGCGGGCTACAATATGACTCGATTACAAAAGAGTGCCGATGAGATAGCCGTTCCATACATTGCACACATCCTCAATATACACAAGTACTCCATTGACCTGGATGGGAGGGACGCTGAGTCATTTGCCTTGGACTGTCGAGAGCCTTCAAAAGTAAAGTCGTAGAGTAATCTTCGACGTACGGCCGAAGCTTCAAAAGTCACGAACGTCGCCGAGCTAGCTGGCACGTCCTTCCTGGTTCGCGGGACCTGCAAAGAGCGAGGATCAGCACGAAACACATATACTGGCGAATGGCTAATTAAATCCAAGCTCTGCATTTGATTCAAGAAGTTTCGTAAACATGTTAGCTAGCTATTTCAATGATCTTTCTAACCATCCTGTTCGATTCGTATATTAACATGTTTTTGAGGCAAGCATATGAACTTGTATATCATTAGGCAATTATCAAGTTCATCCCGTGTCCCGTGCACCTGTTAAGCAGTGAAAGGGGTATAAAGGCCACTGGCAATGTCAAGCCATCGCGGACTATAGCATTTGGTTAGACGACGCCCCTTTCGCGTCGGATAGCGAGCCCTTTTGCGAAAGTGCCCGCATAACTCGCTCCGATGAAGGGTTGGCGCTGCTACACTCGTTCCTCCCGGGCCGAATCGGTCCCTTGGCCTAGGCAACCGTTCGAGAAAACTTCACCTTGTCGACAAGTTGTCCAATGACCGTTTTACTTTGACTTAGTTGATTTGC
>JANAVB010025856.1:30000-32815 GCA_029216955.1 Iris pallida
GAATTTAGCTCAAATATATATTAAGTAGAGAAGATATGAGGCATAATTATGTTTTATTGATCTTTCAAATTAATTAACTATAGCTAAATGCACATCTGCCTTCTTATAATTAATGGTGAAGATATCAATTTGAGTCCCATAGTATAAAAAGTATGAACAACATATGATAAATCCAACAACTAATAAATTGCTTGCTTATTCCTCTCCTCTTCATGGGAAAATTCAACTTTGTCCAATTGTGTGCTTGTGAATATTAGTGCCACAAAATGTTTGTTTGCTAGCATGTATGTGCATGGCTGGCCAGCTTATTGCATGTTGGCTTCACTAAATGAATGGTATTTATGTCCTGTTATGTCTCCTGAAGGCTAGAACCTAATAGATCTATTTTTCTCTCCCTTTTGAATCGTAATCAGATAACCTATATTGTAAATGGTTTCTGATTCGTTTTCAACTTTCCATGAAAACCAATAGAAAATATCAACTATGTACCGGTTTCCACGGAAAGATAAAACCCAGGACTTGACATGATCTTAGGGCCATCATGTGACTAGATACACAAAGATTGTCATGCAACTTGACAGATATCTTGTACATGTTCGACATAGCACTATGACTATTACTATTTCCTTATGTATCCTTAAAAAATAGTTGCACATTATGACTATTTTATCTCTACAACAGGGTTGGTTGCTCATGTTCAGAATAACCTTTATTACCAGTCTAGGCAGCATAATATTCGCTTGTATGGTTTTGTTAAATGCATGATAAAATAGAGATTGTTGGATAAGATTACATGTCAAGGTGCTACTGAGAGTGGAAGGCCAAAATGAAGATAGCTTGAAGTTGTTAGAAAATATCAAGATTGCTAATGTAACCGAAGAGATATCTCTTATAGAACTCTAGAGAAAATGAATTCAAGTAGACAAGAAATTAACCCAAACCATACTGAATCTCGAAAGGGGAAAGTGACAACCTAAGTCCTGTCGACGCCGTAAACCATATGCGAGAACTTCCGACCGCAACAATCTCAGCGAGTCCTACACGATGTCGAAGCTGATGACCGAATCAGATGAAAGTAATCAAATTATTAACTCAAAAACATATATACATATGAGAAAACTTCAAAAAGGAACAAAATTTAGCAACCAAAATTCAAGCAAAGGTCAAAAAAACCTAGCTCGATATCCTCACATCCTCATTTTCCCAATCTAAAACTCAGAGCCCGAGGCCTCCTTCGCCTCCAGAGACCCAATCATTCTCGGAATGTAAATATTAATGGAATATAAATATCAATGGCTATTTTGACAAAATAAAGATAAAATGTCAACATAAGCCAACATACCTTGTATGCAGCGCTAGAGCAACAACAAGGAGGTGCAGGACCAAGGGGTGCACGTTAGAGGCGGGGCGAGGAGGAGGAGCTGGATAAATGGGTTCTATTAAGGATCAAGGAGCTCCGGAGAGACGAGTTATGGTGCCTGGCGCGCATAGAGGATCGGGGGCTCCAGTAGGCGGCGTCTTCGACCTTCTCTCCTTTGATCTAGAGAAATGGATAGGGAGGTTTTTCTTAGCTTTTTCGAAGGGCACTACCAAAAATGTTTTACTTGGGGGTAGCCCAAAATGTTTCAAAATATTACAAGTTTGCCATCCATTTTTTTACTTGGGACTAAACCAAGCAATGGTATAAAACACAACTTTTCATTTCTTTTCCTCTCTCCCTCTTCTCTTTTCTTCTCTCCCTCTACTCTTTTTTCTCTTTCTCAACATTTCTAGGTCATAGAATTAAACCATAGCCCAAACTTTTTCCAAAACTTTTCCCCAACCTACATTTCTAGGTTACAAAATTCTATCTAGTTAATTCTTTTCCCAAAAATTTTAGCAAATAGAACTGCAACTAAGTCGACATAATGTAGGACTGTCAACTGAGTTGCAGTCCTATATTAGTTAGGACTGCCAACAAGTTGGCAGTCCTATTCTTGTACACGCTGAAGAGGTCATCAGCGACGGTGCGACTTGGATGGAGGAAGACCATCCGCCGTGGCGCGTCCCGGACTGGTGCGAACGAGGGAGGCGGCTGGTGGGACATCGAGCGAAGGGGGTCGGGAATGGAGGGAGGGAGTCGAAGGAGAAAAGAGGGGCTGGAAGAGGGAGTGGTTGAGGCGGGAGTCGTCGGAGGAGAAGGGGTGGCGGATGGGGAGGTAGAGGCGGGAGAGGAGGTTGAGGAGGAGGAAGGAGATCTGGGCGGAGTGGTGGCGATCGACGGTGGTCGACGGGGAGGACGGGTTTTAGGGTTTCAGAAATTTTGGAAGAGAGAGAAAGAAAAAGAGGAACTGAAATAATAATAAGGGTTTGGGGGTTGGGCTAGCCCCAAGCAAATTGTGGGCAGCTCCCAGCAAAAGTTCTACCTTCTTGGGCTGCCTCCAAGTAAGGGCTAGCCCCAAGTAAAAGTGGTACTTGTAATGCCCCACTCCTAGTGGTTCACTATGTAAGGCTTATGGGTTGGTTAACTCAGTCGGAACCGAGCATTGAAGAAACTTACCGTCGGCATCGAATCGATCACGGACAAATGCATATGAACATTTCCAACTAATGGATTGGTTTCTCTTAAAATACGTTCAAGAGTTTTCTCTGGATGTTTTGCTGCTGGTTTGCTGCTTGGTTATGATGGATGCTTTTCTGAATAATTTTCGATGATTAGATTCTTGTCCGTTTTTATCGATTTGCATAGCATTCATTCTTGAGAATTCTGAGAGAAGAAAACATAAGGAGACAGAGTATTAACCAAACTTTTGGTACCATTACAGACTGACACGTA
>JANAVB010025857.1:0-23134 GCA_029216955.1 Iris pallida
AAATGTAATTGATACATCTTATACCGTATGCTACATTGTTCTAAAAAAATTTAAGTCCATAGAATAATTGACTTTATATTGCACTAATTCTTATTAAATCCTCGTTTATTAAGAGTGATTTTTTTGGAACAAGCCTACAAAGGGTCTGTCTGTCACTACGGCTATGGCTAAAGCGAAGTGGTACTTAAGTGTTCTCCGGTGAACCTCCGCTGGCCGGGACAGTACCCCTACAGCTGACCCAAGATTGATCAACGCTTTATAAACTAAAGATTTATTGAGATCTAGTTGCAATTGTTATCTGGTAGATTTATATTTTAGCTTTGATGGATAATATTATTTAATATTTTAATTTTATAAAAGGTAACATGTATTGATCTTCATAGGTTAATGTCTGTCATCTTTTGATATGTTTATTTTTTGTCATACTATTCGATATTCAGACTTGATGATCTTGTGACTACTCATTGAATATTATGGTCTTGTGATTTTGTCTTTAGCTTGTGTTATTCATGATACTCGTTTTACTAATCTTTATTATTTTATTCTTATTCAAATTGCTAACTGCCTATAGCAGTAATTCTTTGCGGGAGAAGTCAAGCAAATTGAATCTCTCTCTCAAAGCATTTCTTTTCTTTAACCTTACGGTTGTCAGTGGACACCGTGCAAAGGCTTTAAAAGGGAAGGAAAACTTTGATAAGAATACCTAATATTTTTGAATTAGTTTCCTACTTCTAGAAATATCTCTGAATTTTTTTTAAAATTTTGTCAGTACTATTTTTTTTGGAATAGCCATATAAAGGTGGAGCAGTTAATTGGTTCAATCAATTATCCTCTTGACATGCCATATATCTAGAATATATATTTTTTTGAACATTTATCTAGTTATGTTTATTTGTTCAAATAGATTTATTTATAATTTATGGACTCTTTTATCGAAATTGTTTTCGTGATTCGAACCGCCAGCTTTCAGTCTGAGGACTAAATGGACGCATTCGAACATTTATTAAGAGAGTTTTTCATAATAAATTCTATATTTTTGAAAAGTCTTTTTGGTTTCTTTTTGATTTTTTGAATCTGTCCGGTACTCAATGTTATTACTAAAGATAGTTTCAAAATCTTTTAATGTCTTGAAATATTTCTTTTATATATATATTGGAGATATATTTGTTTGTTCATCTTTAAGCATTTATTCATTGGATATTTCTTTTATTTGCCTAACGATGATATTTGTTTTAAGTTTGGAACTTTATATGCATTTGATCAAGGAAAAAATATCCATATCTTAGATATTCCTTAGATTTTGTTATTATTTTTTTATCTATTTTTGCATATAAATTACTTCGGAACTAGATACGCATATTTTAAGGGGAAGCAAATCAATTGTTTCAATTCTTTTTATGTGGTATACCTAGTTCATCATGGACTATATTCTTTTACTTAACATATCTTGTTGATTTGTTCACGATTTTTAATTTTAGTAAGTTTATAAGATATATTATTATTATTTTTATTTATTTTTTAATTCTCTTTTTTATTTGAGTTTCTAAAAGTTATCTTGCCAAATATATTTAATTATCCTTATTAATTTTTTTTAGTTTTTGATTTGGCTTTCCTATTGAGATTTTATCTCAAAGTTCATGATTATCAATATTTAGACTAATCATACTTTGCGGGAAAGCATTCAAGTTGACTGAATTTCTCCTTCTCAAGTATTTTGTCTTCATTACCTTCATGTTTATCTAATGGATAGTCATATATCATGCTAAGGTAATTGAATTCAAATATGAACTTTGGTATAGATTTTGAATAGAATCTAGTATATTTATTTTGATTTCTTTTTCAATGACTATATTCTTTATGGAATTGATTCACTAATTTGTATGGGCAAATTATGAATCATATTTTTTTTGTGATCATTGTTAAAAGTTTCATTATATATTTTTTATATTAGTATATAATAGATCTGTGAATTTTGTTCCCCGTGATTTATTATGACCAATGATGATTTCTACTATATTGATATCTACTGTTTATTAAAATCCTTTATTGGTCTATTTCAAAACTAAAGTTTTATTTATTCATCATATTGTGTTTTTAATGCCATTTTTGGATTTCTAGTTGGTAAACTATGTATTGATTGATTTCAATGTTTTTAAGTTCAACCAACTATTTTTGACAAGTTTTTCTACTTTAGTTATGCAATTTTTTAAACGTGTCGTTACAACTGTTCTCCTAATTCTTGATCATGATTATTTTTTTGCTTTCCTCTTTTACTTATACTTGAGTTCATTTTAGCTCTAATTACGGGGGAGCTTATTTTTTATCATGTCAAAGGGGAAAAATAAGTTTAAGTTAGCACACAATATCTAGTATTATGTGTTTATTGGTGATACATACATCTATTGTATATATCTTAAACTTAACCGATTTGCCATAATCAAAAAAGGGGAGATTGTTAGCCCAATGATTATATCATATTTTGAATATGGCTAATCAATTAAGTTTAACATAATACGTCACTAATATTCATGTAATCACTATCATGTTGTCACTTAAAACTTAGCGTTGTCCTAAATGTTCATCATATTCAATATTAATATGCTTGTATCATATTGAATATTGCTTTGCTTGTATCATATTATTTGTTCGTCTAACATGTTCTTGTAGACATGCAGTAAGCATGATCAAGCTTTGTCAAACCAGGACATATGCAATGAAGAATTATTAATGGGCCAAAGACAAGCGTTATACAAGGAACCGAAATGTATTCAGATTTTCATATTTGTTATCTTTGGACGACTGCCGTCAACGAAAAAAGGTATCTTCAGGTCTACTCAAATATCAGAAAAAATGCATCATTAAAGGGCTATTGGTTTTCTTATTTGATTAATGTATTTTTCATATTTATTGAGTCTAGAAATACGATGTAAACAGCATCGTACTGACAAATAGGCTATCTAAGAAACGTTTTCAAAATACCCTTTCATTTTGAAAATAAGCCCACTTACAAAAGCCCAAACTACTTCCTATCTACTTGATCTTTTCAAAAAGTCCAAAAATTAATTTGCAAAAAAATTGACTAAACCCAAGCAGAACTCGGCCAGAGTTCGGTTAGTGACCGTTTGATTTTCGAACGTTTGAAAACTTGGTCTCCCTGCAGTTACGGATCCCAACGAAATTTTCTCATAGAGTTGTGTCTGAATTCTGTCAGAGTTCTACCTTTGAAAAAATTATAAATAGAGAAAGATTTCGATTATTTTAACTCACCAATTCACTTTCATATCTCTTCTCAATAAGCCTACTACTTCATCCAAAGTATTCTGAGCTATTCACTTTTAAATCCTAAGCCAGTTATAATCCTCTAGTCGATTTGCCAGTGCGGTACGGTCTAAAAGTTTCAGAGTGATTGTAATCAGAGGCTTGATTGAAGATAGACACTTCACAATTGAAGTTGGTCGAGTATTTCGGATCAAAGCTCGCGTTGTAGAAGTTACAAGAACTTCGGATGAAAACTTGTGATGATTTTCCATAGTGGATTCAACTGAAAACTAGAGTTCTTCCGACTGGACTAGTCCTCACAAGAGGAAAACCAGTATACATCCTTATGTTTTGTGTTTGCTTTCTGCTCTCTACTTTTCATTTACTTATCTGTGATATATATTCTGTGATCTTGCTGCTAACATTTTTTAATTAGCTAATTTTCTGCTGCATACTCTATTCACCCCCCTCCCTCCTCTAGAGTATTTTGCTTTACAATTCGTTCCTACATCCCCGACTAGAGGCACCATCTACTTTGGAGGTCGAGGCAAGTTGAGTCCAATGTATTGGATCGTTTGATGTGTTAGAGCTCATTGGAGAGGTTGCTTATCGGTTGGCTCTACCGCTATCACTTGAGGGGGTTCATGACGTATTCTGTATTTCGCAGCTGAGGAGATATGTGGCGGATAGTAGTCATGTTTTGGATTACTCTGAGATCACTGTTGGTCCAAGCTTATCATACCAGGAGCAGCCCATGGGGATATTAGATCGCAGAGTGAAGGTCCTGAGAAATCAATCGATCCCCTTGGTCCGTGTGTCGTGGAAGCATCACTCGCTATGAGAGTCCACCTGGGAGTGCAAGGACGACCGTTTCCCTTATTTTTTTGAGAATCGAGGTATGACCTTGCATACTTAAGTTCTTTTCTAACCGCATTAATTTTGTTTATTCATAATTCGTACGTTAGTTTAATTTCGAAGGCAAAAATTTTATAAGTCGGTAGAATGTAACCCTCGCCCCCCCCCCCCCCCCCCCCCCCCCCCCCCCCGAATTATTATTATTAATTTTAATTTTAATAAGTCAATTAGAGTATATATGTTCTGAGTATATATATATAGTATATATACTTAGTGTATATTTACTTTTATTAAATAGCATATAAATTTTATATACGTTTTACATATATATATATATTCATTGGTATGTGAAAATTTTATAGAAATTATTTTAGTAATTTTGTTAGAAATTTTCTTATTTATAATTAAGATATTTGGTATTAGCATAAGTATTACTTATTAGTAGTAGTTAATAATTATTACTATTATTATTATTATTTTTAAAATTGAAATTCTTTCCATAACATGTTCGTTCGGATGCCATATTTTCTGCGACGGTTGACATGTCGAGTTCACTACCTGGATTATTTTATTCTATTTATATCCTCACCAAAATATATAATTATAACTATTTATATCCTACCCTATTTTTTCTTTCTTATACATATTCCTTTCTACTTCTTCCAAACCTTGACTACTTTTTCGGTAAATTTTTATTTAAATCCCTCTCCTATTTTCAACCAGACATTTTTATTATTTTATGTATTTCTATTATTTTAATCAAATATGGACTGCTACGTATTGATCGAGGCGTGGACTAGGTGCAGGTTCCGTGCTCGGGACCGTTTTTGTCGTTTTTTATATGGACACGTAGGTAGTTTTATTTGTGTAAAAAAAATTTAGAACCTCTCATTAATGAATTACCAAATATGGATTGTACTGATTTAGAAGCCACTACTTAAAACATCCAAAACCGAACCCCCTCATAACATGTACTCTAAAAACATATCATACTACTCCTATAATTACCAGGCAGATCCTAGAATCATCAGAAAGCTCCTAGAATAGAAAATTAGGGCAGAAAGAAAAGTAGGGTTTTGGAAGAGAAAAACTAAATTAGGTTGAAGGAAAATTTTAAATAGGGTTGGACATGCTCTAATTTCCTTCATATTGTTCCAATTTTAACAGATGACACCGAGAAGACGAAGAAAGTGAGACAGGGCTAGTATATTAGCCGAAAGCAACCAAAGGATTGGCCGATGTGGGACTAAAATTAGCAATGTGTTTTGCTTGCGTTTTTGGGCTGCAGATTCGGCTGCAAACCAATAATGTCGATGCAACTAACTGCTCCCTTCAGCTCCTGCACACGAAACAAGCCATTACTCGTTACT
Source organism: Iris pallida (assembly GCA_029216955.1). Lineage (NCBI taxonomy): Eukaryota > Viridiplantae > Streptophyta > Magnoliopsida > Asparagales > Iridaceae > Iris > Iris pallida. The sequence goes on from JANAVB010025857.1 coordinate 5,484, forward strand.
ACCAAGGGATGTTATTTGGAGTTTGAACCTGTAATAAACACAACTAGTCCAGAAGTCTTTTCACTTCAACCTCTACACACAAAAGCAAAGTAAAAAAGAAAAGAAAAATTGCGGTGAACGTGGATCGAACACGTGACCTTCAGATCTTCAGTCTGACGCTCTCCAACTGATGTATCCCCGCCTGTTTTGTAAATATTCCATAAGCAAATCAACAATCACAATAATTTGACAAAATTAAAATCTGAAAGGAACAGAGCCAGGTTCAGGCTCTCATCTCCATTTCTAGTTAGGTTTGGATATTTGCATACGCAACTACGAATCAAATCTTACAAGACTAGGACATAAAAAAAAACACCAAAAATCCTAGAGGAACTCATGAGTTCGTAACTTTTAAAACTCGGCCATTAACAACCAGTAGATTATATGCATATGATCTCCTGATTTTTTTTCAAGAACTAAAAAGTAAAATGTGTACACTTTTAGTGTTAGTGAAATCCACGTGCCACATCCAAAAGTTATGTCCATGTATGTGCGAACGGATTCTAGTCTCGGCAACAAAGCGAATGGATTCTAGTTTTCGGCAAGCTTCAACTAGCCAGTATATTAATATCATCCCCTCTTTTTTTCTTTAGATTGTACCTTTCATTTCTTGAGAGTTATGTCCATGTACGTGGGAGAGGATTTCTTTTCCACCCTTTAGTCTTCTGATACAAGGTTAACTTTAGCATAACAAATTCACAACTATCATGAAGACTTGTTCTGTTATTTTGTAGAGCAAATAATCAGATGATTTAATAATCATCTCTCTCGAAAGTATCCCAAGATAACAACCTAATAGATCATATTACATGACTATCAAGTATCTAAGAAGCTTCTGTAGAAAAAAACTATTCAGCTAAGAAGCATGGGAGACAACACAGACTCCACGAAGCACATGTACATGAGAAAATAAATATTTGTAGGAAGTAGGAAACAGGGACACGACTATACTTCGATCATACTCGCCTAGCGTTAGCTTACAAGTTGTATCAATCATTAGAAATATAAATTTACCGAGGCGACCAGGGTTCAAATCCCGGCAATGGAAATTATTTTCAAATGACCTCTAGCCTGGTGGCTAAGGGAGATGCATGAGGCCCGAGTGGTCAGGAGTTTGAATCCCAGTGGGAGCGATTCCAGAAACAATTTACCTGGTTCCAAAAAAATACATATATACCTGGTTCCACATATATATATATATATATATATATATATATATATATATATATATATATATATATATATATATATATATATATATATATATATATGACCTTAGGCGACCATCACCACAGCCATTGGAGAATTGTCGAGATGGTAGGGTTTTTTTCCTGCACGCCTTGGCGTTGTAAGAACTTTCAATTGGATGGATTCCAGAAAGCATGGAATAGTTATTTTTAATCCACTATGTTTATCATTCCACATGCCGGTAGCCAGGAACCAAGACCTTAATATCTCCGGCACCACTAGTTGCTATCCACCAATCTTCTAATTTGGAAGAACCTTTGTTTCCCTTCTCTTAGTTTGGATGTTCTAGTATGGTTGTGAGGATTTTAATTCATTCAACGCCGATGGGTGTAATAAGTCCTACAATGACATCTGAAATTAAGATATGTCTCAATCTCTTTGCCCAGTGTAACTCCATTTTGTGATTTCGAAAATAGAAATTGTGGTTTCAAAAGCCTGTGTACTTATTTCATCCAGCGCTGGTGGATGAAACAAAAATCATGTACATTACCAACACTAGCTTGGCTCGCTAAAATGCTTACGAGTCGAGCTATTTGAGCTTACGAGCACGAGTTTGAGCCGAATAAAAGGCTCGTTTACTAAACAAGCTCATCAAGCTCAATTTGGTGTTCAAGTTTGTCGATATATATTTCAAGCTCATCAATCTTTGTAGTTAAACGAGCGGCTCATGATCCGAGCTTGTCAATATTATTCCAGGCTTAAACTCGATCTCGACATTTCCTTAACAAACACAAGCCGGGCATGAGACTAAATTGTCTTCGCAAAAGATCAGTACCCAAAAAAGGAAAAACAAGAAGAATTTGTCAAGTGCAGTTCAGTACAAGACTTCCATCAATTCCATGTGGCACAATTTACGTGTATTCTACTCTCTTTTTTTCCAACATGAATTAAGCATCCACAACAAAATCAGTAAAATTATAGGCGTACTTATACGTATTCATCCCAATTAGGATCATAGTCATGAAATGAAAACCCTAATGAAATCAAAATACTAAGCCCAAATATCATCAGAAATTCCTACAACAGAAAATTAGAGCAAAATAAAAACTAATGGACATGAAATCAAAATAGTAACTCCCGCAAAGAAAAAAAATCAAAATAGTAAGCCCCAATATCATCAGAAAACTCCTACAATTGAAAATTAGGGCAAAATTTTGGAGAGAGAAACTGACCTAGAATATCTTTTGGGTCGGGGGAATAGGGGAAATAAATTTGGACCAATTCTGAAGACTTTTACTCCCTTAATTACAATAATTGACAAAATTAAAATTGGAAAGGGACAGAGCCAGGTTCAGCCTCATCTCCATTTCTAGTTCGGTTGGATGTTTGCATATCCAACTACAAATCAAACCTTACAAGACTAGGACACGATCAAATATGAATAATGAGAAGAATTGCAGTAACTAGTCAACTATGTTGTTAGTATCTAAGGATACACGATATGTATCTTAGGATGTGATACGATACGATACAATATAGACTAATGGAAATGTCTCAAGTATTTTAGATTTAGAGTATGTATGCAGGTATAATTATACTGATTCTTTTGCTAGTTGACAAGTAACTTTTTAAATGGTTTCCGCATTTTCAATCAAGTTGAAATTAAAGGTTAAACTTACTTTTTCCTTTCCAAATATTCTTTTTGCGATACCCAGCGTAGCACACGGAACTTTTTGCAAGTTGTGTTGCATGTCATTTGGGTCCACTACTCTCAATTTTCACACACACACCTCCCCCGCGGTTCGATTCCTAGACCGTCCGCCTAGCCAAGGAGGTTATACCTCTCTTCGCTGGCCACAAGAACCAGCTGAGTTCGGATCTTTTCCATTCCAAAGTATGTGCCTCATTTAGTACTACCTTATCCTTATCCATGCAAATCCAAATTTACCAACACGGATACTAACTCAGGTACTTAAGAGTATCATATCTTCTTAGAAAGCAATAAAAGAAATATTGCAGCCCACATATATCCCTGCTTGGCTGCTTTCAATACACCTATTAGTTATATTATATTCATAGTTTGCAGTATCGGCCTATATCGATCTGATACGGCCGATACTGATAGAGTTTGGCATGTACCGATCCTATACCGGCTGATATCGATATTGGAGATCTCTTTTTCGGTCAATTTTACAAACAAAAAAAAATCGATGAAAAAGACCAATCAATAAGCGTGTAAAAGCATAGTAAGGTGGTAAAAGAATGTAAAAGAAGAAAACTTATCTATTATATGTAAACCAATCGGCAAAAGGATGACTACTATTTCATTCAATTTCAAAACTCCTAAGAAACAATACTAGAAATATTTAAAATTATTCCTAAATGTATAAAATATATTTTCTAAAATGTTAATTCGATCCGATCCTAGATAGTCAATATTGTCGATACTCATAGGAATTGTCTGATACCGATTCCAATACTGCGAACCATGTCACATCCCGATCACGTATGGCTGAAAGTCGCCACTGGACGTGGTGTCATACAAGCTTAAATTGCACTTATACAAGCCAAGAAACAAACATGCTTGATAAAACAGTCTCAAGAATAAAGTCATTGCAGCGCAAAATAGGCAGAAAACTTGTGACCTTTAGTGTCCATGATTAGAATGATATCCTTTAAACTAGAACAAGCTTGTTCTTATTGAAAACATATGTTTTAATTATATAGGAAGTAAAACTCAACTCAACACAAGCCTTTTTGGCTTTATTGTCAAAAAAACATTTAATGATTCTAATAGTTAACGACATTTGATATCGATATATTATACTTGGGATTATAAATATGTCTATTTTAATTTATTATTTTTTAATAGTGTCACGACCCGATTTTAAATTATTGGGTCGAACCGGATCATGTCCAGCCTGCACCGTTGTGAGACGGCGGCAGTAAGCTGTTCTATATGCAGGTATTCACAACAACATCTATATTTTGTCATAACTCGAATATACGGAAATTTTAAAACTTTTATTCAACAATTGAAAAGTACAACTGGAAATGAAAGAACTGACATAAAAGTGCTGAATTCAAATTAACAAAATTTTAAAACAATAAAACTAGAAAAACTGGAAACGACTAGCTAAGCGGTCGGCTCGTCGGCCTCAGGTCCTGCGTCCTCCAAGGGGGACTCCGGCAGCACCGCAGGGTAAAAAACCGGGTCATAGTAGCTATTGTACAATAGCTCAGCATCCTCAATGTCACCTTAAAATGTTGTCTCCAGTCAGGAGGGAGCAAGTACGAATATGTATCTAATATTTCAAGTAATAATGGAAAAGTGCAGGCTAAACAGTTGAAACAATATTTTCCAGCAATTTTAACAATTAAAAATAATGTGATTTGAATGTGTAATCGTCTATGACCGGCTTGGGTTATACAATAGCGTCCTAGCGACGCGATACGGCTTATCCCCGTGTGTAAGAGGGGTAAGCTCGCACAATATGCAATATGAGGGGTATTGGCCATAAACGTTTCACTATTCCTCCAATCCCCACAATCAATATCAATCAATATTTGAACCCTAGGAGAGGGTTCCGTGTAGCAATGTGGTTTAAACATGCAGCTTGACAATTACTAAATAAAATACAAGAAAACATAAACGCAACTTGCCTCTGTTAATTGACTGCATCGGGAAAGTCGGTATCGAGGATGATGTCAAGTTCGTTTCCGAGATCCTACAGTTGAGAACTTGACTTAGAATCATAATGAAACCATTCTAGGTGTGCTAGTTACAATCTCTAGAAGTAGACCCTAGTCAGATTTTAAGTTATTAATTAATCTACCGGAAATCTAGCGCCGCAATCTACGTTCATTTATCATTTTAATTAAATAAATCGGTTACTGTTTAATTGGGAAAAATAACAATTACCGGTTAATTTGGTAAAACTTTGTATTATATATATATATATATATATATATATATATATATATATATATATATATATATATATATATATATATATATATATATATATAACTAGACTTTTTCTTTTAAATGAGAAAACATGTGATTTGCTTAAATTACTAGATTATTTATTATGAGAAAACTTTATTAATTTTTCTTTATAAAATAAATATATCCATTTTATAATTTACGCGTTTAACGACGAAATCAACATTCCAGAAAAATATAAAAACTACGCTACACAATACAGGGTCACAGAGAAATAAAGGAAAACTGGGCTTATGCCCTTTACAAATTATTTACATAAATTAATTAATTCCTAAGGCGAGCTCTGAGTGTCGCGAACGGTCCAAACAGTAGGTCGAGGCCCTGCACCATAAACACTAAAAGCAGTACCAGTTCTAAAAATAATTATAATTAAATTAAAAATAAAAAGGTCTCAGACTTGGTCGTGCAATCTCATGTTGCTGGCTAACGCCTCAATGTACAGGATATCCTGTAGCGTTTGCGTTTCGCCGAGGCTCATCCGACCGATACGGTCGTCGCCTAACGGGGATACGAAACTCCAAAATCCACTTTCAAAACGACAAAACCACTTTTGTAATTCGTTTGCAAAATACCGAATTTGAAAATAGAATCCCATTTTAAAATACTTTATTTTTGAAAACTTTTTCGAAAATTTGGGCAGCATCTCCACTGTAATTAGGACAACCCAATCCTGGGACGGTACCAAAAGTCAACATAAACAATATTCCGAACCAAGGAAACAACCTAAACCATCCATAATAATATTCTACACAGAAATAATATCCCACAACCAACACAATAAAGATAAAAGTCGGCATAAATATAAAACCGAACCGTAACCGAAACTAATCGAAAACATACGCATCCAGCGTAAAACCGAACTACCGAAATATACCGCCGCGACGAATGTCGCGTGTATCCCCGCAATAGAGTCGAAATGATCCCCGTAACGGGGTCGAGACCGCGTCATCACAGACTACCTACGGGGGGAACATAGGGATACGGAAATTACCTCGGGTGCTCGGCTAGAGCTCTCAGATGATAATAAAGAGAATAATCCTCGCAAGCACGAAAAAATCTCGAATACTGAGACAGCAGCTCGGAACACGGAATCGAAAAACCCGAAACCACAGCAGTCCCGAAACAGAGCGTCCACGAGGCCGCGGAACGCAACCAGAGATGCTGGCTCGGGGCCGGGCACGGACAGCGGGTCGGGGGTCGCCGGACAGTGGCCGAGGGGCGCGGCCGAAGGAGACGCGGCCGAGGAAGGCGCTGGACGGGGGCTGGGTGCGTTGGAGGCCGGCGGAGAAGGTCACGGTCGGCGGGGGCCGGTGCTGGAGGGCGCTGGAGGGGGTTTGCGGTCGGGGAAGCCGCTGGAGGGGGTTGCGGCCGGGGGGAGGCTAGCCGGAGCGGAGGGGCGTGCACAAGCGGAAGGCCGCCGGGGGTCGCGGGCGGACCTGGCTGGAGGAAGCGGCACCGGGTGGAGGCGCGGGTTCGGCGGAGTCGACCGGGGCTCTGGTCGGCTAGGGCACGTCGGGTGGGAGCTTTGGGGAGAGTGAGAGGAAGGAGAGGGGGATGGGGAGAATAGAAGTGGTGATGGTGAGTGGTTTAATAAGGAGGAGATGAAGTGGAGGGAGAGGAGAGATGTGTGTGGTGGGGATTAATGTGTGGAGGAGAGTGTTCACAGGAGAGAAAAATTTGGGGGGTGGCTTGGTCGTGGGGAGACCAGGCCAATTCGTGGGGGAATTTTTGTTTTTTTAATTAATATATATAATCAGAATTTTAAAAGATGGAAAAAAGAATGGGTTCGGAACTGAGATCCGGTTCGAGTTCGGGGTTGGTGTCCGGACTCGAGGTCGGACTCCGGGCACGGGATCGGAGACAGGGCCACAATCAAAAATCAATGATTAATTTTAAAATAATATTTTTCTAATTTCGACTAATAAATAATGATAATAATAATAATATATAATAATAATAATAATAATAATAATAATACTAAGGCTAAGATTACACTACAAATCCAACAATTAATAATTCTAGAAAATTCCGGGTTTCACAACCTTCCCTCCTTAGAAAATTTCGTCCTCGAAATTAAAGGCAAGGTTAGGGGTTACCTCAAGTTTCAAACAGATACGGATACTGCTCCCGCATCTTGTCTTCTCGCTCCCAGGTAGACTCGCCTGGTGAGTTGTGCCGCCACATGACTCTGACTATTGGCGTCACAGAATTCCTGGTTCTCTTTTCTCCTATGTCCAATATCGCCACTGGCTTCTCTGGCATTGTGAGGCTGGGTCCAATTTCCAGCTCCGAATGGTCCAAGATGTGGCTCGGGTCTGGGATGTAGTGTCTCAGCTGCGAAACGTGGAAGACGTTATGGACGCATTCGAGACTTGGGGGTAGAGCCACTCGATAAGCTACTTCTCCAATCCTGTTAAGTACTTCAAAAGGACCAATATACCTGGGGCTTAGCTTTCCTGCTCTGCCGAAACGGATGGTTCCTCTGGTAGGGGAGATCTTCACGAACACACTGTCACCTTCTTCAAACTCCAACGGCCGTCGGCTGCTATCGGCTCAATGCTTCTGCCTGTCCTGGGCAATCCTGAGCTTGTCCCTAATCATCTTTACCTTCTCTGCTGCATCGGTCACCATCTCAGGTCCAAGCAATATCCTTTCTCCTACGTCGTCCCAAGCAAGTGGAGTGCGGCAACGACGTCCATAAAGTACCTCGAACGGAGTCATACCGATGCTAGCTTGGTAGCTGTTGTTGTAGGAGAACTCTACCAAGTGCAAATGGTTTTTTCCAAGACCCTCCAAATTCCAAGACGCAAGATTTCAGCATGTCTTCTAGTGTCTGGATTGTTCTCTCTGATTGTCCGTCAGTCTGGGGATGGTATGCGGTGCTGAACTTCAATTGTGTTCCCAAACTGTCGTACAACCTCTTCCAGAAGTGAGAGGTGAACCTGGTATCCCTGTCAGATACGATACTTACCGGAACTCTATGAATCCGATAGATATGACGCATGTACAGTGCCGCCAACTTCTCAGTAGATAGACCCACTTTGAAAGGAATAAAGTGGGCTGACTTCGTCAGTCGGTCCATGATAACCCAAATGGCATCCTTTTCTCCTTGGAATCGAGGCAGTCCCGACACAAAGTCCATTGTTATGTGCTCCCATTTCCATTCCGGGATGTCTAGCGGCTGCAATAGTCCTGCTGGTCTCTGTCTGCTAGCTTTCACTTGTTGACAAATCAAACATCTAGCTACATACCTGGATACGTCCTTCTTCATTTCGTACCACCACACTATAGTACGTATATTCCGATATATTTTGTTGGCTCCTGGATGTATGGAATACTGCGACTGGTGCGCTTCTTGCATCATTTCGTTCCTCAGCTCGCCAGTTGGTACGCAAAGTCTCGTACCATGTTTCAGTGCTCCGTCGCTGGCGATTGAGAATCCTTCAAGTGTTCATGCCAGCACTTGATCTCTGAGTTTGCAAAACGTCTCGTCTTGGAATTGTGCCTCCTTGACTCTGTCCATTAGACTTGAACGCACTTGCAACTGCATCATTGATGAATCAGCTCCTGGTACAATGGCTTCTCTTTCCAGTTTCTTCATTTCTTCTTCGGGCAGTACAATCTCCAATCCAAGCTTTTCCATGTCCTCCAGCAAATGACGCTCCTTGGTCAAGAACATTGCCATCGGGTATCGACTAAGTGATCTACAACAACATTAGCCTTACCCGGATGATACTGCAGGTGGATGTCGAAATCCTTCATCAACTCCAGCCATCGTCTCTGTCAGCTCCTTCTGAGTGAAAATATATTTAAGACTTTTATGGTCTGTAAATATTTCCACTCTCTCCATAAAGGTAGTGCTTCCACAGCTTCAATGCAAATATCACCGCTGCAAGCTCCAAATCATGCGTGGGATAGTTCTTCTCATGAGTCCGTAATTGCCTAGATGCGTAAGCAATTACTTTCCCGTGTTGTTGAAGAACGCAGTCCAATCCCTTACCGAAAGCATCACTATAAATTGAGAAACCGCCGGTACCTGAGGGTAGCGCAAGTATCGGCGCCGTTGTAAGCCTCTTTTTCAGTTCCTCAAATGCTGACTGGCAAGCTTCCGACCAAACAAATTCTTCGTTTCTTCCTAGTCAGCTTCGTCATTGGTTCAGCAATCCTGGAGAAATCCTTTACAAACTTCCGGTAGTAGCCAGCTAAGCCCAAGAAACTTCTGATTTCTGCAACTGAACTTGGTGCAGTCCACTTCTCAATAGCAGCTATCTTCATTGGATCTACCGAAATTCCTTCTCCTGTGACAACATGGCCAAAAAATCCACTTTGTCTAAGAAAATTCATTTAGATAGCTTACCATAGAGCTTCTCCTTCCTTAAAGTGCCTAGAACTTTCCTCAGGTGCTCTTCATGCTCTTTTTAGTCTTCGAGTAAATCAGAATGTCATCGATGAAGACAACAACAAACTGATCCAGGTATTCATGGAAGACCTTGTTCATAAGGTTCATGAATACTGCAGGGGCATTCGTCAGTCCAAACGGCATGACCAAAAATTCATATGTCCATATTTGGCGTTGAACACCGTCTTTGGAATATCCTCCTTCTGACCTTGATTTGATGGTAGCCAGACCTGAGATCTATCTTCGAAAATACCTTAGCTCCACTCAGTTGATCAAACAGGTCGTCGATCCGGGGCAGAGGGTACTTGTTCTTGATGGTGATGTTGTTCAGCGCCTGGTAATCAATGCACATCCGCACGGTTCCATCTTTCTTGGCACGAACAAAACTGGTGCTCCCCAGGGTGAAGTCCTCTCTGATAAATCCCTGGGCCTTCAGTTCGTCAATCTGATCATTCATCTCCTTTGCCTCATTGGGGTTGACTCTGTAGCATCCTCGAGAAATAGGGAAGAGCCGGGAACTAGGTCGATGGTGAATTCCACACCTCGATCTGGCGACAATCCTGGAAGACTATCTGGAAAGACGTCCATGAATTCGCTATTATAGGGTGAGGAGGCCCGGGTTCTTCGTGGTAGAGGAGTAACACTCTTCATGTCTTCCGGAGCTCGAGAGATTTCAAACTCTGGTTCTCCTGGTGGGCTGAAGATTACACATCCTCTGTGATAATCTATCAGCGCATGTGCTCACTTAACCAGTCCATCCCTAGGACTATCATAGTTGGGCAAGGACATCACAAGTAAGGGTGTTAAGAATTTGTGGCCTGAGATAGTTATGGGACAGTTACAAGTCTCGGTGATGGGTATGGGTCCACCACCGGTCATAACTCTACTAATCATCTTGCTAAGTCCCGTATCTAGGTGGTGTGCAGAAATGAACTTTGATGATATGAAACTGTGTGATGCACCCGAATCAAATAATGCTAGAGCAGATGTGAAAACACATAAATGAACCTGTGATGACATCAGCGGTGGTTCCTGCTCTAGTTCTTGCTCGTCTGCTGCTAAGCAAAAGCTCGCCCGGTCTTCTGCTGATGTTGCCCGAACCGTTGTTGCTGAGTGGGTAGGGGAGCTCTTTGCTGAGTTGCTCCGGTCCGATTGAATGTGGGGCAGTCCCTCACTTGGTGGGTGGCAGACCCACAAACTAGGCAGTGTCCCAGTTTCTTCCTGCAGATGTTCGCCAGATGTCCTGGCCTCTTGCAGTAGTCGCAGACAGGGATCTGCTTCTGAGGCGTTCTGTCACTGGTCCTTGCCTGATGGCTGCTGCTGGTGGTGCGAAGGCCTGTTGTTGTTGTTGTTGGGCCTCTTCTGGTTACCCTGGAAGTTGCTAGTTCCAGGATACTCCCTTTTTGAACGAAAGGTTGGCTCTTCTCCACGTCTTGAGCTCTTATCAGAATCTTCTCGTATGTCTTGGCACCGCCTGCGATCACAGGGTGCGAATTTCTTCCTTAATCCATACCTGAATCTCTCAGCTCGATCCTTGGGGTCAGCAACCAAGTTTTGGCAAAGCGCTAAGTCGGCCGAACTCTATCGCATACTCTCCAACCGTTATGTTCCCTTGCTTCAGGTCCTGTAACTGTCTTTCCATCTCCCGCAACTCAGATGTTGGGAAGAACTTCCTGCGGAACAACCTCTTGAAGGTGTCCCAATCAAGCTGCTTGTCCTGGAGTCGGGTTCATTCCGATACCAGGTGCTTGCTACATCTCGCAGCTGGAGTCCTACTGCTTCGACATGGAGGTCGTCGGGTAGTCGAGCGACGCTGAGGAGACGCTCCATGCTGTCGAGCCATTCGTCGTAGATGATTCCCTCGGTTCCCTTGAAGGGTCGAGGGTCCTGCTTCTTAAAGTTCTCGATAGTGCCGACCTTCACATAATAATGTCTCTTATCAAATTGAATGGCCTTAAAGATACATAAATTATCTCTTAGATTTATGTTTACCTTAGCAGGCCTTAGTTCCGATTGAGCTGTTCCTCCTCTCTAGGGCATCCATAGCCACGTTGTGGGCATTCTCATGCCTTCTCTCATGATCGCGGTCTGCTCGCGATGGGCTTCAGCTTGGGCTGCATTCTGTTCACGATGGGCTTCAGCTTGGGCTCTCTGGGCCTCCAATACTCCTCGTAGCAGGCCTACGAGCTCGGTGGGGTCCACCGGTACTGACAGGGCAGCTGGTGCGGGCACTACCGCAGGGGACTGCGGCTCAGTTCGGGGAAGCACCGGTTCTGCCGTTTGTGCTGTAGTAGCGTAAACGGGGCGGGGTGCTGGTGCAGCATGGGACGGTCAGTCAGCTACAAGGGAGGAGGGTCCGGCGTGCTTGAGGAGGTGGGTGTGATTGGTAGATGACACCTCATCTTCAGCAGGGCCGGAACGGGTGGTCTTTCTTTGGCCATACTCTGAAGGTTTGAGCAATACATAAGCAAGGTATCCTACCAGTCTATAATCAAACAAAAAATTTTATATATATAATTCGGACCTATGTTGTGACAAATCAATGTTCTAGTGTTCTAATTGTTTCTAGGTATGTTTTCCTAAATTTTGTTTTGGATCCGCATGGGCCACCACTAAAAATGTCACGACCCGATCCCAAATTATTGGGTCAAACCGGATCATGTCCGCCTGCACCGTTGTGAGACGGCGGCAGTAAGCTGTTCTATATGCAGGTATTCACAACAACATCTATATTTTGTCACAACTCGAATATACGAAAATTTTAAAACTTTTATTCAACAATTGAAAAGTACAACTGGAAATAAAAGAACTGACATAAAGTGCTGAATTCAAATTAACAAAATTCCAAAACAATAAAACTAGAAAAACTGGAAACGACTAGCTAAGTGGTCGGCCTCAGGTCATGCGTCCTCCAAGGGGGACTCGGCAACACCACAGGGTACAAAACCGGGTCATAGTAGCTATTGTACAATAGCTCAGCATCCTCAATGTCACCTAAAAATGTTGTCTCCGTCAGGAGGGAGCAAGTACGAATATGTATCTCATATTTCAATTAATAATGGAAAAGTGCAGGCTAAACAGTTGAAACAATATTTTCCATCAATTTTAACAATTAAAAACAATGTGATTTGAAGTGTAATCGTCTATGACCGGCTTGGGTTATACAATAGCGTCCTAGCGACGCGATACAGCTTATCCCCGTGTAAGAGGGATAAGCTCGCATAATATGCAATATGAGGGATATTGGCCGTAAACGTTTTACTATTCCCCAATCCCCACAATCAATATCAATCAATATTTGAACCCTAGGAGAGGGTTCCGTGTAGCAATGTGGTTTAAACATGCAGCTTGACAATTACTAAATAAAATACAAGAAAACATAAACGCAACTTGCCTCTGTTAATTGACTAGATCGAAAAGTCGGTACCGAGGATGATGTCAAGTTCTTCTCGAGATCCTACAGTTGAGAACTTGACTTAGAATCATAATGAAACCATTCTAGGTGCTAGTTACAATCTCTAGAAGTAGACCCTAGTCAGGTTTTAAGTTATTAATTAATCTACCAAATCTAGCGTCGCAATCTACGTTCGTTTATCATTTTAATTAAATAAGTTGGTTACTGTTTAATTGGAAAAAATAGCAATTACGGTTAATTTGGTAAAACTTTGTATTTTAAATATATATATAAAACTAGGCTTTTTCTTTTAAATGAGAAAATGTATCTTTAAATTACTAGATTATTTATTATGAGAAAACTTTATTAATTTTTCTTTATAAAATAAATATATCCATTTTATAATCTATTTAACGACGAAATCAACATTCCAGAAAATATAAAACTACGCTACACAATACAGGGTCACAGAGAAATAAGAAAACTGGGCTTATGCCCTTTACAAATTATTTACATAAATTAATTAATTCCTAAGGCGAGCTCTAGTGCCGCGAACGGTCCAAACAGTAGGCCGAGGCCCTGCACCATAAACACTAAAAGCAGTACCAGTTCTAAAAATAAATTATAACTAAATTAAAAATAAAAGGGTCTCAGACTTGGTCGTGCAATCTCATGTTGCGGCTAACGCCTCAACGTACAGGATATCCTGTAGCGTTTGCGTTTCGCCGAGGCTCATCCGACCGATACGGTCGTCGCCTAACGGGATACGAAACTCCAAAATCACTTTCAAAACGACAAAACCACTTTTGTAATTCGTTTGCAAAATACCGAATTTGAAAATAGAATCCATTTTAAAATACTTTATTTTTGAAAACTTTTTCGAAAATTTGGGCAGCATCCTCTGTAATTGGGACAACCCAATCCTGGGACGGTGCCAAAAGTCAACATAAACAATATCCGAACCAGGGAAAACAACCCAACCATCCATAATAATATTCCAGACAGAAATAATATCCCACAACCAACACAATAAAGATAAAAGCCGGCATAAATATAAAACCGAACCGTAACCGAAACTAATCGGAAACGCACGCATCCAGCGTAAAACCGAACTACCGAAATATACCGCCGCGACGAATGTCGCGTGTATCCCCGTAGAGTCGAAACGGTCCCCACAACGGGGTCGAGACCGCGTCATCACAGACTACCTACGGGGGAACACAGGGATACGGAAATTACCTCGGGTGCTCGGCTAGAGCTCTCAGATGATAATAAAGAGAATAATCCTCGCAAGCACGGAAAAATCCCAAATACTGAGACAGCAGCTCGGAACGCGGAATCGAAAACCCGAAACCACAACAGTCCCGAAACAGAGCGTCCACGAGGCCGCGGAACGCAACCAGAGATGTTGGCTCGGGGCCGGGCACGGACACGGGGGTCGCCGGACAGTGGCCGAGGGGCGCGGCCGAAGGAGACGCGGCAGGAAGGCGCTGGACGGGGGCTGGGCGCGCTGGAGGCCGGCGGAGAAGGTCGCGGTCGGCGGAGGCCGGCGCTGGAGGGCGCTAGAGGGGGTTTACGGCGGGAAGCCGCTGGAGGGGGTTGCGGCCGGGGGAGGCTGGCCGGAGCGGAGGGGCGTGCGCGGGCGGAAGGCCGTCGGGGGTCGCGGGCGGACCTGGCCGGAGGAAGCGGCGTCGGGTGGAGGCGCGGGTTCGGCGGAGTCGGCGGGGCTCTGGTCGGCTAGGGCACGTCGGGTGGGAGCTTTGGGGAGAGTGAGAGGAAGGAGAGGGGGATGGGGAGAATGGAAATGGTGATGGTGTGGTTTAATAAGGAAGGAGGAGATGAAGTGGAGGGAGAGGAGAGATGTGTGTGGTGGGGATTAATGTGTGGAGGAGAGTGTTCACAGGAGAGAAAAATTTGGGGGTAGCCTGGTCGTGGGGAAACCAGGCCAATTCGTGGGGAATTTTTATTTTTTGTTTTTTTAATTATATATATAATCAGAATTTTAAAAGAAGGAAAAAGAATGGGTTCGGAACTGAGATCCGGTTCGAGTTCGGGGTCGGTGTCCGGACTCGGGGTCGGACTCCGGGCACGGGATCGGGGACAGGGCCACAATAAAAAATTAATGATTAATTTTAAAAATAATATTTCCTAATTCCGACTAATAAATAATAATATAATAATAATAATATAATAATAATAATAATAATAATAAATAAGGCTAAGATTATACTACAAATCCAACAATTAATAATTCTAGAAATTCCGGGTTTCACAAATAGTAAACGTGGCATCTCTTAGATAAAAATCCATTGATTCTCAATATAAACTAAGTGTGCAAAAAATCAGTAAAATTTAAAGGCATAATTTATGTGTGCGCTTTTGCAATTTGAACCATATCGAATGAAATCAAAACCCTAATCTTAACTTAATGGATTGAAATTAATCACTAAATTTATTATGAGCACATAAACAAGTTCATGCATATAGGAGCACTCGAGTGGCTATGTTTTTTTTGGTTGCGAATACAAACCAATCCTAAACTAGGTCCCATCATCACCATCATCATCGAATAATGTTTGATTCCTCGCCTTTGGTGTGCCACCTTGCCGATCATGATCGGAGCTACATAGTAAACATATGGACCCGCTATCCCCACGAATTTTTTTATTTTTTATGTAATGTTTTTAATTACTGATCTAAGGTCTGCCCCCAAGGCCCAAGAAAAAGAAGAGGGCTAAGTCCAAGTTTATGTTATTTTTTTGCCCCAACGGAGTGGAATGTCTTGCTCTGCCCCTGTTGCCGATCCAAATCCATCAACTCCCATGCCAAGACAGCAATGGTAGTAGTCAAGCACACCACGGCCGTTGCACTTTGTCATAGAATTTGAGCTTGAACTTGACCTGATCCAATCTGGATCCACACGATTTATAAGTTTAGGGTCTAGTCCCAGTGGAAGAATGGTCCTTGATACAAATATATTTAGGTCCACATAAATCTTATGCGATCTAAACATAAAGAGCAACCCTCCCACGTCACCCCTTTGTTTTGAGGGTTTGTTGCATTCATTTGTCATGTATTTGTCACTTCACCCTCTAACAATGCACCTATCTGCGGTCTTCTTGCAACCTGTGGCATGAGCTCTGGTCTTGAGGTGTGGGAAGGACCAGTCTGCAACGATGCTACAATCGTTTAACGGATTACAATACTAGCTGCACTTGTACCAATATCGTATCGGGAGGCCAGTATCGGTTCACTGACACGGACAAAGTTGTTGTTCATAGATCGACGAAGATTGCACATTAGGAAAGTAACTCCTTCTCTCGCGTCCTCCATAGAGTGCAATCCTTTCCACGGTTGGAACAGCACCGTGTTCCCCTGCTAAACTTTACCGTGTCCCTGTGTCCGAGGATGATGTCTAAGAATGAAGGCTACTTCCATTGAGGAGAAAACTAACAACAATTGCATGCTTATACCTGAGCATCGCAACGATAGATATGTACATCCTTGCACAACCTTTAAGTAGAACTAACAGAGAAACCTTTATCGCATTTTAAACTTTCATTTTATGAAACAACACTTTTTTCTGAGTTAGAAGAGAGTATGTGTGTGTGTTATATTTTCGGGTTACAGAAAGTCGGACAAAGTACGTACAAAACAGAAGATTATAGCACTAAAAAAAGTTTGCCACATAGATGTGGGATCATTTTCTAGAGAATAATTTCATATACCCCTGCAACAAAGAAACAATATCTCTACAATTTGGATCTTGTTGTCTTCATAAGCTCCCTTACTTAGTATTTTCCCTGCAGCAGTTGTTGGGATACTCTTCACAAAAGTAACCCTCCTGATCAGCATTTTGAAAGACGCAACCTGCACAATAATTCGACAAAATTAATAACTTAAAGGAGCATGTTGAGTAAAGTTAGATGATTTTATTCAACTAAGTATACAAAGTTTTACACACACACCAATTTTTGTACACTCACACTAACAACATTATACTACACCGAACTCGAGTGGCTCTTATGGTTACCGAGGAGAGGTATAAGACCCCGGCTGGGTGGCGGAAGATCAGTGGATCGAGCCACGAAAGTGTATTATTTCTTCCATTTATTTGGTGAAAGTTGGTGACAGAGGCCCAACATGCATGCAATACAACATGCACTAACTCCTATGCGTATCGCCGGACATCTCAAAAAAAAAAAACTATCACACAGTATTCTCTACACACTTCACTTCGACACCCCGATCGAACCTACTTCCTTCAACTCCTGCACACGAAACAAGTCATGGTGGTAGTTGAGAACACTTGCTTGTCGCGGAAAGTTGCTGATCCGATACTCATTACTACTAGGTTGTTATTTGGACCCAAGACCTGAACCTGCAAAACCACCACCACTAGTCCAAAAGTCTATCAACTAAACCTCTACAAATACAAAAAATCTTTTTATATATATATATATGCATGAACATGGATCGAACACGTGACCTTCAGATCTTCAGTCTGACGATCTCCCAACTGAGCTATCCCCGCCTGTTGTGAAAACTTACAATTCCTTAATGAAATTAATAATTTCAATAATTTGACAAATTAAAATCTGAAAGGAACAGCCAGGTTCAGGCTC
>JANAVB010025858.1:0-12500 GCA_029216955.1 Iris pallida
ATGTGCTTACCTCCAGCGGTCACATGAGTAGTTGTATTGCAAACATGGTACACTTGTCATGTTTTGTACTTCAGGTCATAGTTACATTCCTGTACTTTATTTCCTGTACTTACATTCATGTACCTTCATGTTCTTTTCCTGTACTTTGTAGTTCATGTTCTCCTGTACTCATTTCCATATCATGATGTTCTTGTTCATACCTAGAACTGTACTTTGCCCGCTCCGACTGGATATGTTGCAGGTATACTTGCAGGATATTATTCTACCTTATGGGCCAAGCCCGGGATCTTAGCTGAGCAGGATGGAGACATGACTTAGCTAGAGGCTTCAGGTTTAGACTATTTAGCTTACTCTTAGATATTGTTTTAGAATTAATAGTATATTTCATTCTTGATGACTCGTACATTTATATACATAGAATTATGGATTATGGTGATCATTCTGGGATACGTTTTAGATGATGTGATTATATACATTTATGATTATCTGGTTAGATTTCCCTAGTTTGGTATAGCTTACTTCGTCTGTCTAACGACGAAGGCTGGGCGTGTCCGACTCGTGTCCGATTATTCGGAGCGGGTCGTGACATGTTTTTAGTGGTGGCCCATGCAGGTCTATCCTAATGGTACCTAGGTATTAGAGTACTATTGGAGGACTTGATTACACTAGGGAAAGTATCACAACATAGGAAAATCGAGAATAATGGTATATCAGGTATATCAGGTATATTGATATCAATAACACTTGTTGTTTTTAGGATTAGGACATATTAACAATTTCTGTTTTTCAGATAATTCAAGAACGTGACACCAGAACGGTCGATTCACTGCACTTGAGGGCTTCGAGCTTCCACTACCTTCTATCACTCTATTATCCCTATGGGTAGTACTAGTTGACGGAGATGTTTGAAGAGTTCCTTGACAACCAGAGGAGCATGCCATCCTTTTCCAAGTCAGACTTGTGGATACACTTTCCTAGCCCAGAAAGGACTTCTGATTTCCAGACTCTCAGACACTTGATTTCCCCGACACCGAGTGCATATCTTGTACCGAGAAGCAGATCAAGAACCTGGAGCCGCCACTGAAGATCATCCAAATCTTGGAGGATCGTGTTTTGGTTTATTATTTTTTCCCCGACGGTACAAAGTAAGTATTTTGGTTTATTTTTCCTGTGTTTTTCATAAATTAACTTATCTCATGAATATAATATGTCTGTATAGATATCGTCCTCCGTAGTACAGAGACCCTAGGCCAGTTATTGAGGACTGATTTATGGTGGTCCTTGGATAAAACTACTCTGATGCTCCGGACGAGAGGAAGGCCCCTGGTTTACACGCTTCAAGGTTAAATATATTTACTTTTAACACGAATCATATAATTTTTGCATATTATATATAACTGATAAATATTTGGTTTGTCTCTTCTAGGATATGTTTTTCTATCCACCGTAACAGGCCGAGATGATCGAGGGGATGTTTCCTTCTGTCGCTGCTAAGATGATCCGCGACTCTATTGATGATCAGAAGAAACATGATCGTGCCGAAAAGCTGATCCAAGGTTGGATCCCCCTGATCAGTGGACTGCAATGAAGGCTCGATTCGACGAGCCAAGGTACAAGAAAAAGTCTAGAAGGCCAAGGCGGTTAGGAAGTAGGGATCGAAGTGGTACGGTGGGTCGATTCCGATGATTGAACATTTTTCGTCTGGTATGTCTTTTTATTTCAGAAATATTATTTTAATACAAGCCCGATAAATTAGTAAAACCTGATATATTTAATTACAGGTAAAGAGGGGTGGTGACGCCAATATGGTGACTGTCTTCCTGGCCACACATCGGAAAGGTGGGAAGCTTATTGACGAGAGGGCGGAGCAGGCCTATGTAAGTATTACAATTCTATTTATTAATTTTAATACTTCGTGTTAGTTTTGATATAACTTAGTAAATATGCATGCAAATAAATATTCATGTATTTAGTAATAATAAGTACTTAGACATTAGAAGTTATAGAGTATCCATGCTTTCTAGGCCGAGTTTCAACGGCTTAAGAAGCAAGCGGCTGCTAGTGCACATGCTGCGGGAGAGGACGGTACTTCTTCCGCAGCCCGTTCTAGCTCCGTCGAAGGACAAGTGTGGGTGACCGCCGTTGGTGGTCTCCATAGGGGTACGTACTACGGTACGGGATCCTATGACGCCCTAGTTGCAACACAGTCCTCTAGGATCTCCCCTGCTAGTGTGCATAACCCACAGCCCTCCCAGGAGTCTGCCCGAGTCCAGCAGATGGTGGAGTCTGTCCGTGACGAGCTGCTACGACAGATCTAGGAGAAGCACCAGACGGACGAACCTGCGCTCATAGCACGATTGGATACGCTCGACCGCAGCATTATGGAGCTCAGGGATATGACTGAGAGGACAGAGCGGGGCGTCACTGATCTTAGAGCGTCGATAGAGTGCAGCATGACGGATCTGCAGGCATCACAGCTTTCCATGGGCGAGAGGCTGACGTTGATACAGGATTCGATGGTTGATAGCAGTACGAGGATGTTATCTACCATAGATTCCTACCACTAGTGTCACCCCCAATTTTAGAAACAGGGGTATTTTTGTCATTTTTCATTTTAGAATATTTTTTGAAATTTATTTTATTAATTATGATATTGTTTGGGTTTATTTGAGTCGGGTTCGAATTTCAACTCAATCCGACTTGTATCGGGGACCCGGGGTAGTGTTGACTCTAGTGGGACCCACACAGTTAGCCATGGCCTACACGATATTTATTTTAGTTAGTGGTTAGACTAATTTTTCATGGTAGTTTTAGTTAGATTAGAGTTTTAGACATGACTAAAATAGCCCCGACTTAAACCCTTTCCTAATATTTATCAAATAGATTAGTGGAAGGGCATTTTAGACTTTGTTAGAAGGGGACACCTAGCCATATGGCTGGCCACCTTTAGAGGGGATAGGCTCAAGCCCTTTGATATTTTCCATTTCCACTTTGTCTCTCTTGTTCTTCCCCAAATTATTTTAGAGAGGTTCCTATAGATTTTTCCATCCCTTCATTCTTCCACCCAATCTTCTCCTTTCCTCTCTACTCAAGCCAAGGAGGAAGCTATCCAAGTTTGGGAGGATTCAGAGCTCGTTCGTGTCCATTCAGGATTCCTACGTGTCGGTGTCGCATCGGGAAGGCTTTTCTTCGATTCGATCTACCGGGAGGTATAAATTCCTTCTCCTTCTTATTTTCTCATGCATATAGGATGATTTTAGACCCTAGGAATGACCCCCATGGTTGTGTCTTCATTTGTGTCCATTTCGTGTCCATTTGGAGACTTTTAGGTGTGTTCTATGTGTAGGTTTGTGTCCTAGTGGAAAAAAACCTATTGGACACTTGTATTTATTATATATTGTGGATGATTATTTAGAGATTAAATATCAGATTTCTAATAGTTTAGAGATGTGTTTTCAATGTATCATATTGTATCATATTTGTTGTCTATATATATTGTATTATAATTGGTTATATATATGTTAGTCTTTATATATATATAAAAATAAAAAATAAAAAAAAATATATATATATATATATATATATATATATTATATATATATATATATATATATATATATATATATATATATATATATATAAATATAATTTGCTTATAATATATATATATGTGACATAAATGGTGTGTCATGTGTGTTTTCAATTGTGTTCATGAGGGAAGGATTAAAATGGTGGTTGGTATTGGTTTTGTAGTGTGTGTGTTGTGTATAGAGTGGTGGATTTGAGAATGAGTGTGTGGTTATATTGAGAGATTGATAGAGAGTGAATGGAGGATGGGACTTAGATTATTAGAGGGATATAGAGGAGATTAGAGAGGGATATAGGGGAGGGGGACCTGCTGTCAACACAGCAGCGGCATAGGCATCAGTCCCCCACACATGGGACTGATATAGGTGGCTGAACAGTCCCCTAAAGGGGACTGTTATTTAGAAACTGCTGTAGCAGCAGTGCTACACTGCATGGCAGTATATTTAAGGGGGGATTTAGCCCCCATTTGGCAGGCCCATATCACCCCCATGGGCACCAATTAGATGGCCTTAGTTTCAGCCACAAACCAGTCCCTTAAACAGTCCCTTAAGCAGCCCCCCAAGCCAGCCTAAGCTGTCCTAAAACCTGTCCCACATCTCAGCCTAGTTCAGCCCCATTCCTGTCCCTAACAAGTCCCCTAAACTCAGCCATAGCAGCTGTCCCAAACACCCTCCATATCAGTCTATACCTGTACCCAAATCAGTCCTAAAAACCTGCCCATAACAGCCCTTTGTTAGTCTAATTGCTGTCCAAAAACTAACCCTTAACCAGTCCCCTAAAACAACATTCTAGCTGTCCTATAACAGTCCCTTAAACACACACAAATCAGTCCTAAACTAGTCCCCATTTCAGTCCCTATAACCCAACATATAACAGTCCCCAACCTGTCCATATGCTGTCCCAAACCTGTCCATAACTGTCATTGACAGCCCCTTAGGCACCATCAAACCAGTCCACATTTAGCCCATGTATTAGCCAACATTTCAGTCCACATATTGACCCATTTCCATCCCATATGCCCACATATTGGTCCCTATAGAATAGCCATGATATCCCAATCCAGGCCCCCATTGACAGCATTTAGAACACCCTAAAATCAGTCCTATTTTAGTCTATGTTTGTATGTGTGTAAGCCTATAGGAGTGAACCAAATCCATATATGAGCCTATATATATGTGAGCTATATGAATGTGTGTGAGTTCATATATAAGGAGCCTATAGATGAGCCTAGGAGAGAGCCTATGAGTGTGGTATTATGGGAGTCAATGTTGTGAGTGAATGAGTGAGTGTGTATGTGGGTGTTAACTAGAAGTTAGAGAATATCATGGTAAGGTAATAAGGATAAACCACATGTAATCTAAGATAGATTAGATATATAGGAAACCTATGTTTCTTGTTAGGTAACCCTTAGATAGGATAGTATCTAACTATCCTAGGAAGCCTAGGCTAGTATCTTGAGAATTGCGGGGTTTCCTTTGTATTGGGCAAGGTATCGGGATTACCTTGGTAAGGGTAATGTAGGTAATACCTAGAACTAAGGTATTTGAGTTTAGAGATTAAGATATGGTTAGAACTTGGTTTCCTTGGTTGGTAATGGTCAAATACAGTACTCCTAGACTAGTTTTGACTTCGGTTGACCATTTTGACCAAAAGTCAACAAAAGTCAACCGAGAGTCAAACTTAGCCTATTAGTGACTAAATTTGACCGAAACCCAACCAGAGTTGACCAGTTGACTGAAAGTCAACAATTGATCAACATTAGACTAGTTTGACCTAGGGTTGACCTAGAGTTGACCAGAGTTGACCAGGGTTGACCAGTTGACCAAAAGTCAACTGTAAGTCAACCTTTAACCTCGTTCGACCTAGTTTGACTTGGATTGACTCCCAGTGACCTAGTATTATCTGGTATGACCCAGTTTGACCCATTTTGATCAAGTTTGACCAAGATTGACCAAGTTTGACTCAGACTTGCATATCATGACTTAAATTAGTTTTTTTTTCTATAAAATCCTGTTTGACTTATAGTATCTCATTTTAGGTCTGTGATTACTCTGAGCGTCTGTTCACCTTATCAGCTCAGGACCACAGGCGAGTACATTCACTGATAGTTTTCATTGTCTTGATATCTACTATATCCGATTCAGTTGTAGTGTCTTACATGATTTCCGACACGATGGATCACGGACTAGTATACGTCGGATCTTGTCATGAGATGTTATTTCCGAATTTCCTTGGTATATTGGTGTGATATCCATGTTTTATGTACTTATATAGACATCAATTTGGGAGTGGACTGGCCCCCTGCTTTTGAATCCCATGTCATGACGTGCCATGTCCGGATCTGTGATACTATTCGGGGATGTGAATTATTAGGAGTTATACGATCAAAGCCCCATGTCACTATTTTGCTTGCGCCACTCTCACCTCACGTAGGGTGTAGCAGATACCTCCATGTCCATGTTATCCAGGTTGGCTGGCATGACTTTCATGAGATCACCGCAGATTTGTCGGGCCAAGTGGATAACCCTACCATGATTCCCTAGCCGATCACATAGCGCTCTAAAAATTCAAGTCACATTTTTATATTTATTTTTCATAGGAGGCTAAGTTCTGTTCGGGAGAAGGGTTACAACCCGGTCCTTATTTGGTTTAAGGGTTGTAGCGGCTTCCAAATAGTTCCTAAGTCGTCCTATATATATACATATTGTCGTCCTTTTCAGTACTCACATCTTGATATATATTTCCTGTTGATTTTGTCTTGTATTTTATTACACTGTCTCTTATAGAATTTGTCAATTCATATGGAACTGCTGTTAGTGTTGTACTTGCTCATTTTTCTGACAGGATACCGTTGATATATTACAGATGATTCTGAGGCAGATTGCTCGACCTATTATGGGGTCGAGTCTGACGTAGTAGACCTGGACCGTGGTTTGTTAGTAGAGCCACTAGACTTTGCTCACCCTGAGTAGTGTAGCTTAGTTAGGTTTGCCTGGCCTGCGAGCCAGCTAGTATTTTTCAGACTGTAGTAGCTATATATATTTTCTGTGACTCTTTGATGTTATGTATAGCTCTAAACTTGTGTGGACCTTGAACTTATTTCCTGCTTTCATCTATCATATTTTCTTTCTATGCTATCTACCTTAGTTTTTACTTTGTGATTGAGACTGTATTGCTATGTCACCTCCATTCAGAGTGTATATACTGTACAGGTACCATTATCTATTTTAGTCATAGTATTTACAGACCCTATATACAGCGTTCTACCACCGATTCTGCGGGGTAGGCTGGACGTAACCACGTGCTCGTGCCCCTCTTCAGGGTGCGGGTCGTGACAACCAGTGACTAGCAGCGTTGGAGCGTTATTGTCCTCCGAGTGCGCCTTCATCGTCGACTCCGTCGGCGTCCCTACCTCCGACTCCACCGACGTCACTACCTTCTTCATCGGTGACGATTTCACGGGAGGAGTACGAGTTGTTCCCATCCTTGAGGTGCGGCGGTGCCCCTCCTCCTCTAGATCCGCAGTAGTCCGAGTTAGGACTGTTTTATGAGATTCATGTAGATATAGATTATTGATTATTTGATTATTTGTTTGTGTAGACTTTCAGTATTGGTTGTGGATTCAGTTGGATATACTATTGTGAAGTACCGGTGTAGACTTTGGATGTATGTGTTTGTATGGATTTATGTGGATATATTATTTTTTAGTGTTTTTCCTATCATAGTGTTTTTTACTGTGATTATTTTTTACTTTGTTTGCGTTGATTGTTGTACTATTGTGATGTACCGGTGTTGAGTGTTCCACCGAAGGGGTCGGCGAGCCCAGGGAGAAATGTGCTTGTGGTTTTTTTGTTATTTTTTGAACTGCGGGTAGAAAATGTGATCCTGTGGACATTCTACAATTTATTTATTTTTTAGTTTTTTACAATTTAGCGACGTTTACTGACGTTTAGCAACGCAGCTTAACGTCGGTAAGTCACCAGGTATACCGACGCTTACCGACGTATAGTCGCGTCGGTAAGCATCAGTAAACGTCAGTAAACGTCCCAGGATTTCTCTCGTCTACAGAGTCGGTGAACGTCGGTAAGTACTAGATATACGTCGCTAAATGTTGCATGATTTATCGACATTGGCCGATGTTTCAAACTTTGCCATATTCTCGACGGTACGCCGGTGAATATCGGTAAATGTTCAAGAATTACCGACGTTTTCTTACGTCGGTAAGCGTCGGTAAGAGCGACGATTACCGACGTTTTGGCTGTTAGCGACATGGCTTTTCGCGACCACAGGAAAATGTCGCTAAAGATGTCGGTAAACAATTTTAGCGACGTTTTTTTTTCTATTTTAGCGACGTTTTTTGGGCGTCGCTAATATGACTTATTCTGGTAATGCTAAAATATCTATCTTAACATATTATCTAGATATTCTAGGGCTTGCATTACTTTCTTAATTCTACTAACTAAGCCTCTAGGTTCATGATTAACATCTAGATTAGGACAATTCTAGGTTAAGGCCTAATATAACACTTAGCACATTACCAATTGATCAAAATCCTAATTAATTCAAAAGTCACAAAATGACCAAAATACCCTTTGCCTAAAAAGTGGTAATTAGCTAATCTAATAACATGGGATACATCCCCATGGCCATGGTTAGTCTCTAGGCTAAGTAGTTTTAGGGTTACACTAGTAAAACAACAAAATCACAATTCACCAATTTAAATAGTATTAAATTAATTAAAATTTACCATAAATCATTAATATGATTTAAATCCTATTATTCAATGATTGATTTTACAAAAGTTCAAAATTCCTCATTTTAGAAAAATGGTGGTTACAATATCCAAAAGAATTATCTCACTGACATGTAGGGAATTGTTCATATAATATTTTTGTACTATCCAACATATGCCCAATCTTATGTCTGGCCATTTATTATCTCTTAGCAAGTGAATCATTTTTTTCTTTCTTTCCTTCTCTAAATTCCAAATGCCCAGATGGCCAAATTCTTAAAACAATAAATCCTTTAGCCTCCATCGTCTTTGCAAGTGCTCGACAAAGTTTGTCATCAATTCGCCTCCATTTGGTGGATGTTGATTGAATACCCGAGTATGTCTAAACACAAAAGAACTTCAACATTTCAATTTATTCTATTCATGATTCACCAATCAAAGTTCAGAGTTCATGTTAGCTCTCGTGTTTACCAAACATTGTAACTTTCCTTTAGAGGATCCACATACTGGAATACTAAGTAGAATCTTTTATTGTGTCTGCCAAAGAAAAATCTTGTTTTCTTTATGCACCTTTTACACACAAAATATGTACAATTGTAGCCCATAAATATGACTTTATATCAGTCCTAAACAGAAATTTTATATTTTGCCTTTTATTTTATGTCTAATTAATAAAACTTTATATTATGTATTTACAATCTATTTTAACCAAAAGAATACTTTATTTATGAAAATCTACCTGTTAAGAAAAGATTTTGTTTTAAATATTCAATTAGTTATATTGTTGATTAAGTAAATATCTTGTTGTTTGTACATATAATTTACATTTTCTGTACAGTCACATTTTCTATGTAAAGCAATATTATGAAGGAATATACATCGTTTTACATATCATTACAAATTATGTACAAAATGATATTTATTCTGAATTGTTATTCCTTAGCCAATATCAAGTCTAGAAGTACAAAAGTGATCCGATCTTTTGAAATATAATTTTCATATTTACAACATAGAATTCTAGTCATTTTCTGACTTGTAAGTTGAGTTGAATTGTTAAAAAATTATGTTTGGGGGTGATCTTACACTCTTGCAAGATTGACACAAGCTATTATTTTAGAATCACCAAAGGATACTACAGGATACATAATGCTGAGTTGGCATTTTATTCAATAATTTGTACAAATAGGAAAATCTATGCTTTCTTAGTCAACTAGTTTAACGCAATACATCACTTCAGTTACATTTTTGTCAATATATAAACTAAACGAAAACACTACGTGGCCCGCGGTTTTGGCCCGCCAACCAAACCGTGGGCCACGCGTCAGCCATTTACTGGCCCCCCTGTTAACGTGGGGCCCGCGGCCAAAATTTGGCCAGTAAATGGCTGATACGTGGCCCGCGGTTTGGTTGGCGGGCCAAAACCGCGGGCCATGTAGCATTGTTGTAAACTAAAATCTATTTTCTTGAAGATATGATCATTAGAAATATTTTTTACTTTTTGAAAAGAAACAAAATGTTAATGTTGATGGTAATACAAATTTATTTTTGTTCTCATTTATTCTTAACATGATCTTTGTAATGTTATCTCTCTAAACCAGATGCATTAGAGATTGTGACTTGTTAGGAAAGACTCAAACATGCTAAGGGTGAAGATACCTAAAACAAAGTTATTTGGTCTATCTGATGTTTAGCGAGAATAATGAAACAATCTCTAAATAATGTATAAAAATAACATATCTTTTGTATTGTTATTAATAAGTCCTGATCATTTGGAAATAATTATGGTATTGTACATTATTGTATTAAAGTGATTATATGATATTTTTATGGGTCGATTTGTATGAAGCTTAGCTGACCATATTGTCACAATATTAGAAATTCTAGTCAAACAAAAAAATTACAATATTGTTCTGTCACAAATTTTAAATTATGTTAGACAAACATTGGTTTGTAAATAATCTATTACATTATGATTTTTGATTCATTCAAACAATTTAGTCAAAAGAAAATAGTTTACTGATATTGCAAATCCCTATAAATCTAAAGTTTTAAAAAGTTGAGATTATTTGGGTACAAGCCGAAAGGGTCCTTCTGTCAACCGGACGTAAATAGCTCTAAGCGACACGGTATTTAATCGTCCCCCTGTGGACCTTCGCTAGCTGGAAATCGGACCTCCGCTAGCTGGAAACCAGCCCCTACAGCTAGCCCAAGTTGATCAAAATTTGATAAACTAAAGATTTGATAAGTTCAATTAGCAAACTCACTTAAACTATTATTCTAGACTATCATTTTTTGTAAATATGTCTAGTAAAGATAAATCTTTAGAGCCATGACTGAAAGATATTGTGTCATACTTTAAGAGGTGATAGAATCAGATAATTTTTGACTCACTATCCTAAGAATTATATCAACAATTAGTGGAATCATACATTTTATTAAATGGATTATGATGACACAGTATGATTTAGGAGTAATCCAAACATCTGGCTTAGTCAAACCAAAAGTTCCTAAGAAATGGACAAAAATTGGTTTCATAAAAATTTAAGTGTTTTTAAGTCATTATATGACAATTTCTTCAGATATAAAATACTAAAGATCACTGAGATCCAGTGTAAGGTTTCATCTGTAGAGCAACTTAGATACTCATAAGTTGATAGGTCAATATGACAAACTATCAAAGCTAGGAGTATCAAAGAATTTAAATAGTATATTTAAACATAGTTTGTGCTGAAGTTGAATGGCCCAGATATCTTACAATGTATATTATCAAGTAGATTAATGAAAATTTTACACGTGCTATGACTTTATGATATGAAACTGAATAGATCAAGCATCTTATTATGCATATGCATGAACTACATATTTTTGTACCTGTCTTTTTTTTAAATTATGCTGAAGGAACTGCTAAAGCATGATCTTGGGAATTCTAAGATGAAAAGGTACATGCAGCTGTATTTCAAGATTAAAAAAAGCCTAAAAGGCAAAAATGTAGTTCTTGACTATAAAAGTCATAAAAGAACTTTACAGAGCTCTTGACGAAGAGTCTGTTTACTTTTGACGAATAGTTTATCTAGAAAATTAATCCTAGAATTATCGAGAGGGGTGGGGTTAAGCCCATAATTAGTCACCGATAGTGGCAATCCAATCGAGTCTGACTGGAGATCCCAAGAAGCCGGTCTAATGGGTAAGAACAAGCTGGACTAGGTGACTATTATGGAATACTGACCCTGAGATTAAATTCTCTTAAAATAAATGTCCAAGAGGCTGTACATGTGTACATGGATACCCCATCCCTATGGTGATAGTGTTCCTATGTGATAAGGTTAGGGTGAGTTTTAACTCTTAATAAGTCCAAGTATTATACATGGTTGATTCCTATTACTAACCCTTAAGGACTTACCAATATGAGAGGTCATGAAGGCTGCGACTATATGACAGGGCGATCCTAGATAACTCTCATGAATATGAAAAAGTGCGCATGGCCAATCTAACGTGCCACCCGATAGACCCAAGTACCTCTAGCGTACTATGTGTGTTATTTTCTTAATCTGGTTCAAGAAGACTGATTCAAGGCGTAGTCCATCAAGCTCTTCTTCAGGCAAAGACAATAGTCACTACGTGAGATTCAAGGTTGTAGTCCATCTCATTTATGCATAGTATAAACCTGCCCATATCTTTTATACTCATATGTTTTCCTATTCGGAACTTGGTTTTTTTTTGGGGGGGATTGTTGGTGCTGCTGCTGCTCCTTTTCTTAAAAACCAATTTCCTTCACCAATTACACTTTTTTGCTTGTCATTAAATTATGAAACGTTTGTACACATTTAATCTTGTCCGGGTTCTTTGAACCACATTTTTTATGTGTTATGTATTTGTAACGTCTGGTTTTATTGCCATTGATTTGTTGATTTGAAACGTCTGGATTAATTGGTTATTATTTTGTCCGTTGGAATTTGCCTATATATTAATTCATCTTCCTCTTCTTCTCGACACAGAAAAAACCCTACGTAAAATATCTCTCTAAAATCTTCTTCTCCGAAACTCTCTCTTCTTCACATCCTTGCTCTGGCAGAGCTAAGTCAGGGTCAATCTTTTCGAGTTGTGTGCAATGAGGAGATACTGGTAGAGCGGAGGTTTTACCACTAGGAGCATTCGAAACAAGTCTGCACATAGACCCGAA
>JANAVB010025858.1:17500-47254 GCA_029216955.1 Iris pallida
TTGGGCTAGTCCTATTTACCTTCTTCACGAGGGAAGGAAAATCTTATTCTTGGTCAGCAAATTCAACCTCTATCTGGTTAATCTTATCCAGAATCAATTTCTGGTTGTCGGATATAGTCTTCATCTCTTTGAAGATATTCTCAAAGTTTGCAGCAACAAAATTGCATAGATCATCAACCCTGTCCTTAGTGTTTTTGATTCCATAAGTTGATGGTTTTCTAGATGTTGATGATTTGCTTGCAGCTTTTGTCCGTTTTCCAAACATTCAAGTGAAGGTTAGTTTTCTCATAGGGCCTTTGTTTTTAATATAAACATCCCCTGCTAAGCTTGGGACAGAATGTTTACTACCCATCGAGCATACAAATCCTCCGAAAGGGAGAGCTGTCCTTGCAGTTGGTTTTCCCACGAGATGCATCATTCTACTGAACATGTTGGAACCTATATCCATCCTTTTTTTCTTCCCCATATAATAAAGAAATTTTACTCTCTCGGGATGGATGGAAAACTCATGTCCAGTAGGATTGAGTGTTTGAGATACGTAGGCATACAACAATTTATACAAAGTTTTTAATTGATCTTTGTATACATTTTGAGGGAGCTTGGCACCCATTGATACACCTGTAATCTTATGAATTGCATCCCTCGTGGAAACATTATCAATATTTTTCATACCAAACTCAGAAACTGGATCAAATCCATAAAATTCGTTGATGACAGCAGCATTTACCCTAATCAGTTTCTCTCTCAGAAATACCAGTTGTTGATCCTCTTCTTTTTCTTTAATTTCAGCCGAAAGATTTGAGTAAAATTTTCTTACTATTGTTTGGGAGATTTTCTCAAGACATGATTTGTTCATTTTCTTCAATTGATAGAATTTCAATATATTCAGGAAAGCTTCGTCTTCGACATCGTCCATCTTAATTGATCTTTCAGGCATAACAGCCTTTTTCTTGAAATATTTATTCTAAATCTTCTTAGATTTAGAGTCTTTAAATTTTTTTTACCTACTCTCCATCCTGGGACTTATTTGATGATTGCTCTTCCTCTTCATTTTTCTCTTCTGATGAGGATTCAAAATCCTCAGAGTACGCTGATGTCTCCGTATCCATTGCCACCTTAGTCTTCGCTTGAGTACGCTTTCGATCTTCATAAGTTGAGTCTTCCGACGACTCTGTATCGAAGATAGATTTTTCGGTCTTTGTCGAGCAATGAGTCTTTTTAGCCTTTTTACAGGTGGCTTGGCTGCCGCCTCTGCTTTCATCGTCGCTGCCGCCGTCGCTGCTTCAGCCGCTGCTTCCGCCTCTGACCTTTCGGCCTCTGCTCTAGCGACCATAATCTTGGCTTTCGCCGCCCTTGTAAGTTCTGCCCTTCGGACCTGTATCGCATCCCTTTGTAGATTCTTCCCCTTCGGAGACGGTCGTTGTTTCTTCGACGACATTTTGATAAGAAGAGGGTTTGAGAGAGGGTTTGGGAGAAGGAAGAGGGTTTGAGAGAAGAAGAGGAAAAATTCTACCGTCTTATATGACCTTGGAAAGTGGAAAAAATTAGAATAGTTTTGAGTCTTAAATTAAATTTATTACTTTTATTACTAGTATAAGACGGTCGAATTTATTACTATTAAATTTTAAAAACTACTTTCCAAAATTAAATTTATTACTATTATTACTAGTATATATCCATGTGAAATCAATACATAAACCTTTGGGATTTTAAGACCCTAATTTTAAAAACTACTTTCCAAAATTAAATTTATTACCATTATTACTAGTATATATCCACGTGTTCCGTATAAAGTATTAAAAAATTTGGCACAAAAAATATAGTGGAAATATGTTTAATTAACAAAATTTGACAACATATTTAAGAATATGAAGTTTCTAATCTCAATATTTCCATTTTTCGAATATTTGATTAAATTTTTTAACGTTTTTTTTTTTGCATTGAGCCGTTCTATACTCGTATTTTTGCCATCCCGAATTTTTCACGTTTGACGACTTGGTAACAAGACTATGTACTTGAGAAAAGTAAAGTTGAAACACTCAAAGTTGTCCTCTAGTTTACTTTGTAATCATATTTAAGATGGGTTTGACGGCAAGATTGACGCTGGCAGCATAATCAATTCTATGACGTAACAAGTCATTGATGGGGATATCGTCGCTGATATATAGATTTGACGTAACAAGATTTGTTAATTAAAAAATAGATAAAATAGTTAGTTGCTTGTAGCCGAAACCAAATTGAGTTAACAAAATATTATATTGTATTAAATCCCAGTTTTGTCGCCGGAACATTCTCCGACGAAGGATACAAGGGGAGGAAAAAAACTGTAAAAAATAAAAAAATAGAAAAATAAGGGGTCTACCCCTCACTATCCTCGCGGAGGATCTCCGTAAAGTCCTGCAGGATGCGCACACCCGCCCTATGGCACTGGCGGCGAAACCCTTCCCTCTTCTCCAGAGAATCTCGTTCCTCCGGAGTGATTGGCAACAGGTCAAAGTTGGGCGCCAGATGAAGAGGTAGAGCGATGACCTCCAGTGACAACCCATAGGAGGTCAGGAAGTCCGCAGCCTCTGGCAGCCAGTCATGCGCTGGAGGCGGCGCAGAGGGTGCTCCATGAGGAGAGGCTCGACGACGACTAGAAGAAGACTCTGGCCATGGTTCCCAACCAGATGATCTTTTTGGAGCCATGTTAAATGTGTAACCTACTCAAATGAATGGGGACCCTATGTATATATATACACGTTCCTAACCGACTCTTCTTATTCCTTATTGGAAGTTGAGGATATTCAATTTCTTATTCCTTATTGGAAGTTGGGGATATTCAATGACCTCCAGTGACTCTTCTTATTCCAAGCTTAGTTGGTTGTGCTGTTTGGCTTTTACATGAAAGGCCTAGGTTCGAGTCTGGTATGTGGGTTCTGTAGAATTTTTCTATTGTTAACATTTTTTGGGTGCTATTATATGCTTTTAACTTAGTATGAAACAATTTGGGATGGGTAATGGCCATTCTCCGTTCCTCTAACACGGAGAATGGAACATTTAGGACGGAGAATGGTACATTTAGGACGAAGAATGGTACATTTGAGACTATTTTGAAGGGTTGTGAATTTTAAATAGTTTGGCTGTTTAGTTTGTTTTGAATCTATATAAATTGGTTTTGAAGGCTGGTGAAGATGAATAGTTTGACTGTTTGGCTGTATAAATAGATTTTAAAGGGTTGTGAAAAAGAAACCAATGTTTTCGTATCTCCCCCGGGCTACTCTTATTGTATAAATGTCCATTGATCACCATTAATTATGGTGAATGGTACTGATACCACTAATATGAGTAGAATTTGCACCGCCAAAATTTATCTTGAAGAAGGTAAAATCTGTGTTAGGAAATGTCGAAATCTCTTGGATATGATTACACTGAGATGTTGTATTAATGTTAAGATACTGACATCATCTCTTCCACTATATAATGAGGTTTCAAAACGGCTCAAAAGTGAGCCGTCTTAGACGTCATTATATCACAGTCCATTTTATTTAAAAAAAGTTAATCATGTAAAAAATTGTTGAAAAAAGAAATTTTTTGTCAAAATGGAGAATCGAACTCAAAAAAAATACCTTGCACCTTAACCAAATAAGTTAGAAGCGTATTTAACCATAATTGGATAAAATTTATATTATACGTTTTTATATCTATTCTACTATATTATAAGAAAACTTGGTGGTCAAACTTTTGAATTCCTAAAATACCCTTGAGTATTTATAAACATGATGTTATTATGTCAACTTGCATGTCATTTATGTTTAAGAGTCAAAGGAATAAAGTTTGTATGCAAATTTTATTTTTGCATATAACATTATGTTCCAATGGTAATAAATTTTTATGTCATTACCATTTTCTAAAGGTTATTATTCTCAATAGAAAATAAAAATTAAAAAAATAATTGTACTTCGAATCTCTTGACATATAAATAGTCACATGAAAAAGGCGAAAAGATGACAACTGACTTTATAATATTCTAATTAAAATACGTACAAAGTACGTATATGTAGACTAGTAAAAAATAGAAAGAAATGCATGCATGCGTGCATGCTAATGTCAGAAGAACTATCACCCCAGGGCTGATTGATGAGATCTAAATTACTATACATCTCGTATCCAGGTTCCCCTGGGATTACATCATCAAAGGGTCGTTTAAACGTCTGTATTAAATCATAAATTTTTCTGAGGTCGTCGTCGAAGTAAACGTTGAAGCACCCACGTATGTCGAGCACGCGAAGACCCTTGTAGTTGCATATGATAGATCGCAGCGTGTCTCCATTGAACATGCCTAATCCCATATCTAGGTGCTCGAGACGCAGCATCGAATTAGCCACGACCTTTTCCTCCGTCTCGTTCGACGTGTTCAGCACGAATATGTTCCTGAGCATGAAATTTGGAGGGGGCATATTCCTCCTCAGCTTGACCAGACGGTGGTAATACTTCCCGGCAGAAAATATTCCAGTCGACGTGATATAGAGGCAGTAGCTAATGTCGAGTTCTTCCAGCACCGAAAGAAACTTCAAGTGTCTCACGAAAGTTTCATCACTCACGTCGTACTTCGGAATGCGCAGCACCCTTAGAAATTTTTTACTGTATTATAAAAATGGAAAAACATCAATAGAAATTAACAAAGTATACGTAAAATTTTGTAATAGAAAAAATAATGTATTAGAATAAGACCAAATAAAATTTTGTACAGGCCTTAAACATGTAAAAGAGAAGGCTGGTTCGTCGAGCTTGTACGCGGAGAAGGACAGTAGATATCCCCCCACTGCGAGCCACGAGCTTCTTTACGGTCAAACTAATCTCAGTGGTTTGCTGGGTCCTCCGGCACCACTGTACCAAGTCGACGTTGGATCAATAGTTTAAGGGACCGTTGAGCGCCTTCCACCACGAACGACAAACTAGGGCCACGTTGCACATTACCTCGTCCGCCGGCATCCCCGACATTACCAGTATCATCGAGAGAATTTCCGTAGGGATGACGGCCCATCTGCTGCAGTTGATCTTGCTCTCGCTCCTCTCCATTGCGACTGATCTTCTTCTTCTCTCCTTTGTTTCTCTCTAGTCGGATGGGTTCTTTTCTTTGGAAAAGGTTATTTAACCCGCTCGTTTCGGGGGTGTAACCCGCTCGTGGATGGGTGTGACCGAACAAGGAAAAGACTATTTAGAAATAACGGTAATGCCAATGTATTAATATTAGTTTCAATTATATTGTAAATTTTAAATTAACAGAAATGCCACTGTAAATTTAATATTAATGCTAGTTCCAATAATATTGTAGATTATAAATAAAAAGAATAAAATTTTAACTTTAACTACTTTTAAATCTAAGTTTAAATGTTAAATCAAAAACTAATTTAAATTTCAGAATTAATATTAGTTTCAATAATGGAAGTGAGATTTATAGAGCTAGTATTATCAATGTTGATGGTCATGAAGAAAATTGTGTCTAATCTCAATGTGTTTCGTGCGTGAGTGACAAATCGAATTTATCGTAAGATTTATAGAGCTAGTATTATCACATTTAATGGAAGTGCAAGTACAAACACTAAACATAATATCGGGTTTGCTTGGTATAGTGCACAAATACAAACACTAAACATAATATCGGGTCGGCTAGCAGTTAAATAGAGTAAGCTCCCGATCATACCTCGATAATTACGAATGTCGACCGAGATACCGTCTTCATCATTATCAAGTTTTGTCGTTGTTGCCATAGGAGTCCCCATTGATTTGGATGAGTCGACAGTTGGGAATCCTTCGCAAGCATCCAAGCTTTATCCCCAAGCAGACTGCGACAGCTATCATCTGCCAGCCTCCCTACCGAAACCAAGTTGTAGCGCAAACTCGATACATGGCACAGTATTTCAATCGCCCATCTTTACACGTCCAAACCTGCCACTGACCTACAGTCCCGACATGTTTATAGTGTTTCCATCGCCAAAGTCATACTTTATATGACGAGCTTTAAGATCGTTGTAGTGCCCCGTCCCTACATCGTCCTCCGTTTTCGTCCACGGGGTGCGCGAGAAAGGAACAATATCGCTACCGATTCGGTCAGGACCGATAGGTCAGAATCGGCCGAGTCGATCGAACGGGAACGGTTGAATTAAGATCCATTCCATATTATGGAATGGCTTCTTTGGAACCTAGTCCCATATTCAGCGGGTTGCGCCTCAAGGATTGGCTTTGCGGCTGAGTCGGGAGAGACCTCCCGTTGCTCTGATATTCATGTCGTACTTGATTTAGATTTGGCTTTAGTTTTCATGAATATTTCTGATGAGTTTTCGTGACATGCGTGTTCGAGCTTCGCATTCATAACGAAATTCCTTGAATTATACAGCGTTCTAATCAGTTGCTTATGCGATTGCAGGTGATCGCGTAGGCGACGTCAGCACAGCCAACCAGCCGCTCACTTGAAGTAAGTCTAAGGCGAGTGGCTGACCTGCTTCGCCTCATCCCTCTACTTCAAAATCAATATGTGAAGTAAATGAATGCTTGTCATAATAGTGTAGAATCAAAAAAAATCGTGGCACAATTCTTCACGAAATACTTGTTATCAAACTGCCTGTATTGAAAATAGAAAACATGCTTCCTCATGCAATTCTACTTAGCCTATGCAAGACAATGAATGAATCGATTAACGTTTAACGCAACGATATGGCTAAGTGAGTAAATCGACTAAGTTCAAAACAAAGGCTAAGTTTCGCACATAAAAAGAGAAAGGTTAAGGTTCTAGAAAAGAGATAGCAAGCACCATATCATTACGGGTCAACTACGTTAATGGCGCTGAAATTCGATAAAAGTCTGACACAAACCGCCGGTAATAGCCGGCCAATCCTAGGAAACTCCGAACTTCTGCGATGGTGCTAGGTACTGGCCATGTCTCTATGGCCACTATCTTCTGGGGGTCCACTTCCACTCCACCTCTGGTGATGATGTGACCTAAGTACGAGATACGATCCAGCCAAAAATTGTACTTATTGAACTTCATGTACAACTGGTGTTCCCCGAGTATCTGAAGAACTACACGAAGATGCTGCTCATGCTCTGCCTCATCTTGCTATAGACTAAGATGTCGTCTATGAACACTATCACGCACTGATCCAAATAGGGCATGAAGATACGATTCATGAGGTCCATGAATATGGCTGGCGCATTGGTCGTTCCAAATGGCATAAGAAGGAAATCCCAATGTCCATACCTCGATCTGAATACTGTCTTCGGGATGTCTTGCTCTCTGACTCTGATCTGATGGTACCCTGACCGCAAGTCAATCTTCGAGAATACAGCCGCTCCCTTGAGCTGATCAAATAAGTCATCTATCCTTGGTAGAGGATACCTGTTCTTGATTGTTACAGAGTTCAAGGTACGATAATCAACACATAATCTTGACGTACCATCCTTCTTCTTCACAAGAAACATCGGTGCTCCCCAAGGCGATCCACTAGTGTAAAACCCCTAAATTTTTACTATATTTTTTATTAATTTATTTTGGTATTGATTTTTATTTTGGTATCGTCCCTCGAGTGCGAATACGTAAAGACGTAAATACGAAATATTTGTTCATTCATATACAAAATATTTTATTATCGTTTTTCTTATGAATATAGAATTTACAATACATAGTATAAACAAATATTTTCATATCAAAAGAACATTTCACGATATTTGCCCAAAACTTTATCTTTTACTTTTATAAAAGATTATTTTATTTCTTGTTCAAATATAGATATTAATTTATAAAACTATATTTTATGTAAATATCTTGTTTGCATGGATGTACAAATTTTTATTCATATATTTTTGGATTTTCAAAATTATTTATTATTATTATTTTTAGAAAAGATATTTTGAACTTATTGTGGTAATTTAAACTTTGATATATTTTATTGATTTAATTTAAATAAGTTTAATTTAAAGATGGGAATCATCTATATTTAATTTGGATTTAAAATTATCTAGATTTAATTGAGTTGGATTTGGATTGAATCGGTTTTAAAATAATTTAAATTAAAAGTAAGATAATCTAAAGGGGGTTTTAATTTTTCCTAATCCTTATCCCGCTAGGAGTTTCTACCCCCTATATATGGGTGAAGCCTCCATATTATTTTTCTCCATAATTATTCATCATAAATAGAGAGTACATCGTGTCGGTGTCCGCTTACTCGTGTCAGCCGTGACGACCTCGGGTCCGACCCTGGGTGTCATTCCAATATAATATTTTACATATATTTAGTATAGTGCTCATTAGTGAATTTAGTATAAAAATATATAAAGCTATTTTTCTAGTACATTAAGGATCTAAACTATATTATACAATTTTTTCTCAAAATTTTAGGATTTATTTCATAAATTTTATTACTTTTTACATGTTACTTATATTGTACACTATTTACATAATATAGAATAAATGTCAAATTAGTATAAAATATTTCATCTTGTATAAATGAGATTAGATGAAGGTTGTTTAAATAAATATTAACTCTATTTATTATCTATAGTAATTTTAAATAATGTTATAGATAATTTAGATAAATATGAACTATATTTTAAGTTAATCATAATCCTAAGTCTAATAGGAAAGCGTCCCTATCTATATTATATCATAAGAAAGTAACTTCTATCAATTTAAATCAAATCCTATCTAATTTAGGAGATAAATCTGAAATAAATACCTATATAAACCCAATACATCTCCCTTCTATCAGCCATAATTCGAAATTATTTTTAGTCCAATAGAAACTATAAAATTTGTCATTAGAATTCAGTTCCGCTTTTTAGCAGCAAGAGCAACTTGGAACGACGATATCTCCTAGCTACGAACTCCGTTTTGCCTCCAATTTTTTTAAAAGAAGCGTATTGAGGTAAGATTTCCAAAAACATATTTAATAGACAAAATTCATTCTATAAATTTTTGCAAAACTGTTTGAGTACCTAGTGTCCAAAAAATAAATGTGTTTCGGTATTTTTACGATTTCGGGAGATTCCGGAAACGAAAATATGATCTGTTTAGTTTTTCGGAAAGATGATACGAAAGCCTATACCATATCCTAACTTCAAAATTTATTAAATAAATGTAATAGGTGCAGTATTAATTATAATTAGATAATAGACTATTTTTACCATTCGAAGTTGTTCCTACACCTTTCTCTTTGTGCGCTGTTGTTGATTCGTCGCCAGGACATCATCTTACCTCACTCGAACATTAGGCAAGTATACCTTGCCAGCTTGTACAATACATTTTATATGCGTGTTCTTTACTTCTTTATGGTTCCTTTTCCTCATATTGTTATATCTTGTGTCTAGTTTACTTATTCTATTTCCATTTTCACTTTATCTTGTATTTAGCTTACATTCATGTTCTTGATTCCTGCAATACATTCACTATATGTTATATTGCTTTCGCGTTCACTTATATTCCGTGATAGAGTCATCTAGTCCTACACCACTGATTTTTCTAACTTGACTTGACTTGACTTGACTTGACATGACTTGACATGACTTGAGTAGGACTTGACTTTGACATTCTA
The DNA here is from genome assembly GCA_029216955.1 of Iris pallida. Lineage (NCBI taxonomy): Eukaryota > Viridiplantae > Streptophyta > Magnoliopsida > Asparagales > Iridaceae > Iris > Iris pallida. Next base: position 27,070 of record JANAVB010025858.1, read on the forward strand.
TAGATTGTGAGTGCTTACCTTGACTACGGTCTATAGGATTATTTTACTAGGAATGGCTACAATCTCGGTTGTGAGTGCTTGCCTTGACTACGATTGAGATACTATAGATTGGGAGTGCTTGCCTTGACTACATTCTATAGCTTTGACCAGTTAGCCACGACTAGTATGGCATGCCAATGTCTTAGGTTCTTTGCATCTTAGATCTTGGTATCTTAGGTATTCTGACTCGGTTGATTTCTTTCATTATTTCTTACTTCTCTACAAACTTGTATTGTTACTTTTTCGCTTGTATATTATGTATCTTGCTAGTCCTCTGAGGACCTGGTGATCTCTCCAGGTGTGTTGGTGATTTGCGCAGCTGCTCTAGATAAGGACATAGTTTACAATCTACCTTTGTGATGCTAGCTTTTGGATCTCTTTCGCTTCGCTCGACTCTTCCATCGTTGCTATGTATTTCTCTCTTTTTATTGGCAGTGAATTTGTCTCCGTCCAACGTTTTGTACAAATGACATTTATAAGTTGATTTTAATATATATTTATTTGTGAATGAGATTAGTTTCATGATTACTGTATTTTACAACTTATGTATACATACGAGATTTTCGTATATTGGAGTATACTTTGTATGTATGCAGCTGGCATATCTACGTACTTGGTCCTACGTATTTTGGGACTGGAACGTTACAACTAGCACGAATGAATTCCTTGGTTCTGAGTTCTTCAATCATCTTGTACAAGATTTTCAACTCTGAAGGTGCCATCATGTAGACTCTCTCCGATACTGGTACCGTCCTTGGAATCAAGTCGATGGTGAACTCTATCTCCCTTTCTAGGGACATGCCTGGAAGCTCTTCGGAAAATACATCAGGAAACTCTTCTACTACTCTGGAAAACTGAAATGCTACTGCAACCAATCCATTCCTAGGCCAAGGGACCGATTCAGCCCGGGAGGAACGAGTATAGCAAGTGCCAGCCTTACATCGACGTGGGTTATTCGGGAACTTTTGCACAGGGCTCGCTACCCGCCGTAAAAGGGTCGCCATCTAACCCAGCTATATGCCCTGATGGCTTGACATTGCCAGTGGCCTTCACACCCTTTCACTGCTTAAAAATGCACGTGACACGTGATAAATATGATAGCTGCTTAATGCTTACAAATTTATATGCTTGCCTCAAAACATGTTGACATGCTTATTGTTCAGGATGGTTAGAAAGATCACATAATATCTAGCTAACATGTTTATAAAACTGCTTGAATCAAATGCAGAGCTTGGATTTTAATTAGTCATTCGCCAGTACATGTGATCGTACTGATCCTCGCTCTTACAGGTTCCGCGAATCATGAAGTACGTGCCAACTAGCTCGGCGACGCTCGTGATTTTGAAGCTTCGGTCGTGCGTCGAAGACTTGTCCTGTAACTCCACTTTTGAAGACTCTCAATTGTCCAAGGAAGATGGCTCAGCATCCCTCCATTCCAAGTCACTGGAGTACTTTATTGTATATTGAGGGATGTGTGCAATGTATGGAACGACTATCTCAAAGTTTTCTTTACTTAATGTGTGATTCAATTTGTCTGCTTATTCTCTTAGATCTCATGTCTTGGATTACCTTATGACTATGCCTTGTACGATCGTAAATTAGGTTCGCAGACAACAGGGGACGGTGCTTGCTATAACTTCTATAGCCCAACAAAACTCTAATGTGTTCGTGCAACGACTTGACAAGCAAGGGCTACGTCAAGCCTTGCATCGAGGGAACGTGTTGTGCACATGTTCGGCTTGAACAATCAACTTCTTTGGGTGCATAGACTTAAGCAACAAGCAGTGAAATACGACTTAAACTACGGGACAAGCGAATGTTAATATTAATTGTAGTTCCAATAATATTGTACATTTTAAATAAAAAAGAATACAATTTTAACTGTAACTAGTTTGAAGTAAATGTTAAATCAAAAACCATTTTAAATTTTAGTATTAATATTAGTTTCAATAATATTGTAAATTTTAAATTAACAGGAATGCCACGGTATTAGAAACCTAGCTGATGTCACGTTGCTCGGGCTCGGTTAGTGTTCGTCTAAACTCGTACGTGCGAACTAGTTATTAGTAATGAAAATCAAAAATTGAATTTTAAGTTTAAAATCTAGTCGAGCTAGATCCTTTCTCTTTATCCCATCTCCGACTCTCTCTCTCGGGTTCTCTCTCACAGATTGTGTTCACTAATACCATATTATTAGAAATAATTACACAACAGTAAACGTAGCATTAAATGCTGCTGCATGCGTTATCCTACACAATTTAATAATAAACACTAATACCATATCATTAGAAATAATTACACAACAGTAAACGTAACATTAAATGCTGCTGCATGCGTTATCCTACAGAAGAGGGCCACGTGGAGAATGCTGCTGCATGCTTCCTCATGCATTATTAGTTACACAATTTAATAATACATGTACCCAGAAGACGATAAAGTTGTGTTGTTGGAAGTTGTTTCCTTAAAATTATGCTTGCTTCTAGAATCACTCAAGCATTTTCATGAGCCAACAAAAGAGGGCCACGTGGCGGATGTACAAGAAAGACGAAAAGGTTGTGTTGTTGCCTTGTTGGAAGTTGTTTCTTTTTGAATAATGCTATTTGTACCTCCAAATTGTACCTTCAAACTGTCCCTCCTTACGTGGCAGCTGACGCGATATGTTGATCTGGCAGCTGACGTGGCAAAAATTTTTTTATAAAAAAAATAAAAATAAAATAACATTAAAATTAATGTTAACATTAACATTAACATTAAAATTAATATTATCGTTAACATTAACAATAATATTAATATTAACATTAACATTAACATTAACATTAATATTAACATTAATATTAATATTAACATTCATTAATAATAACATTAAATTAACATTAATATTAACGTTAAATTAATATGGACAAAATTGGGTAGTTAACTTTTTGGGTTAAAATTTGCCATGTCATCGGTCATGTCAGATGACACACAATATTATTTAACATGCTACATCAGATGCCACATAAGGAGGGATATATATATGAGGGACAATTTGGATGTACGAATAGCATTACTCTTTCTATTTGTACTGTTTCTTGTCCTTCGTTTCTTCTGTTGGTTTCTAACACACTCTACTTTCTTCATTGGCGAAGTCACATGGAGAAACTGATCGTCGTGTGGAAGAATTAGTTGATGAAGAAAACTTCGCTTCAAGAGCAGTGTCAGATGATTTGGATGATGAGCAAAGTTTGGAAGATGTTAACTTAGAAGACAACAAAGAACAAGATGAAGAAAACAACGGAAGAATGCATCATAACGATGACGACGACATCAACGCAAACAACAAAATGTTATTTCGCATCACCATTTATAATGGATTTAAGAAATGCATTATATTTTTACATTTATTTCTCATACTTATTTTGTTTTATTCTATTCTTAGGGACGATGGTGAATCTCCATTGGATTTCGATACAGCGACGATAAAAAAAATATTGCAGTCTGCCAACATTAACAAAGCTCCAACAGAACTCTTACATGAAGATATTGTTGGCTTACAGTTCAACTCTATTGAAGAAGCAGAGACATTCTACCGGATATATTCAAAAGCGGTTGGTTTCAGTATTAGAAAGAACGAAGTAAAGAAAAATAAATCTGGGATGGTGATGGTCTGTAGTTGGTGTTGTTCGAATGCGGGATTCAGACAGAAGAAATACAATGAAGCTCCTAACAGGGTTCGTGAGCCAAGTAGTGAAAGCAGAAGTAGTTTTAAAGCAATTTTTCGTATTGGGTACACCAATTCTACAAAGCTGTGGGTCGTCAAAAATTTTTACGTACATCACAACCATAGCCTGGCGAATGATTATGAAACAGTTTTTTTTGAGATCCCATCGAAAGATATCACCCGCAGAGTTGGAACAAGCTAAGATTATAAAGCAATCAGGGATGGGGACTAGAGATATATGGAATTTACTTGTCCACCAGAATGGTGGCTGAGATAAGATTGGATGGACGAAAAAAGATTTATACAACGCTTTAGCTAAAGATAGTAGAGCACTAGACGATGTTGATGCTACAATAACACTTACATTTCTTCAATCTAAGGAGGGTATTGACCCAGTTTTTTTACGCATACAAGGTAGACGAAGATTCCAGATTGACCCATCTCTTTTGGGCTGACGGTACATGTCGATTCGATTACGAATTATTTGGAGATTCACTAGCATTTGATTCTACATATAAAACAAATAGAAGTCAAATGCTGTTGGTGGTTCTAGTGGGTACAAACAATCATACAATGACTTGTGTGTTTGGGTTTGCAATGATCCATAATGAGACTACAAAGACATATTCTTGGGTTTTAGAAACATTCCAAGAGTGTATGAATGGCAAATTACCAGTGATAGTTCTCGCGGATGGTTGCAGATCCATGAATAAAGCAATTGAGGATTTAATGCCCAGCGTAGTTCATCGAATGTGCTCATGGCATATCCTAAACAATACAGCCAAACATGTACACCGAGAGGGTTTTACAAATAAATTGAGTCTTCTAATTAAAAGGTACATCGCATACTTGCTACTTTACTTTGATGTATGTTGTTGTTACAATATTACAACTTTAATTACTGTCCATTTTTTCTAAACATGTACTATTCAGTCGAAGAATTTGAAAACCGTTGGCAGTAGATGCTAAGGGATTATAACATAGAGAACAATGAGTGGACCACTGCATTGTACAGAACGAGGGAGCGATGGGCGGACACATTCCTACGTGAAAATTATTTTGGTGGTTCTATTGCTACAAATAGATGTGAATCTATGAACGCATTTCTGAAAAGATTTTTGAATGAGAAGCTGCCACTATGGAAGACCCTTCAAAATTGTGACCACGGTTTGGCGGCCTTACGTTACGGCCAAATAAGTAAGCATGTCACTGATAAACTCTCAACATCAGCTGTGAAGCAAACTAGCATGGCCGAAATAGAAGATAAATTTGCTGCAATTTACACTAAAACGGTTTTTATAGAGGTAAGGAAGGAAATCACACCTTCTTATACATATACTATTCTCCACCTTCACATCATAAGAGAGACAGAAGTTTGCACTATCCAAAAGTATATGTCTCCAAACAGTGTCAACCGGAAGGTTACATTTGATCGGGCCGACAACATCATAAAATGTGACTGCTTATGGATGGAGACCAAGGGGATTCCTTGTAGGCATATTTTTTCAGTAATGAAGAGATTGCAAATTGAAGATATTCCAAAGAACTTGATAAAAACTCGTTGGCTCAAGGATTGCAAAAAGAGTTATCTGTCCGGACCTGGCGCAGAAAGAAGATTCATCCACCCAGACAGTATTGAGAGCAGAAGGCATGGTGGTATTAATGAACAAGTTAATCTATTTACGTATCATTGTAAAAAATTAAGCAAAATTCAAGAGAAGGGAACGGAGTTGATGTCGTCTGTTCTGATGGAGTTAAAAAAATGGTGACCGATATTGGTGAAGAAGAACAAATGGTAGCTGATGTAGTTCATAGAGTACATGAATCTTTTAAAGAGCCAAATCCGGTAGCAACAAAAGGAAGGCCTTCTCAAGGGAAATCAAGCCAACCTAAAGTAAGTCAGACTATCCCGAAGCCTATAATTTGTAAAAAATCGGGTCATGATTTTCGTAATTGTAAAGTACGGAAGCGAAATAGCGACAAAGAGCAAATGGAATCAATTGAAACGTCGTTGACTTAAGACAATGTCTTTCCTATGTGGCAAGATGTCATTCACACAAGACAATTAGATAAAAATATGTTCTCCAATGCAAAAGTTTGAGAAGACAATAAAATTACTTTTTATTCAACTTCCAAGACAACTTTTTCACTTCTTCTTTTATATATATATATAAGTCATTTTGAAGGGGCAGATGCTCACAATAGGGTTGGAGATGCTCTAATAATCAACTTTTTTTATAATTCTCTGTCAATTGGGCGCATCAGTACACGGAGAATGGTGTTGACTTGGCAGAATTCGAAGGGGCAGATTCATTGATATTAATGGCATATAAATGGCAGTAGTTGGGAGAGTTTGTTCTCGTCTTACTTAGCTTTACTTGAGAAGGGGCAGATGTATTGGTATTAATGCAAATTAATTGAATTAAATTCGAAGTGACTGCCACTTGGCGTATGAGTTCGAGTTGTCCTTGCCTATAAATGGCAGTAGTGTAGGGAGAGTTTGTTCTCGTCCCACTTAGCTTTTCTTGTGGAGATGGACTCTACCGATCCCCCGCCTTGGCAAGACACTTTCCTGTTGGTTGTCGATCTCCTCGTTCGAAGAAGATTTGGTGGTGAAGTCCTTCAGAAGGCTGAGATGTGCCTAGTGGACTGTCCTTATTCGTGCACTTCATCGACTGTGTGCCATGATGTTGGTTACTGGAAGAGCCCCAGGATTTGGGTTGATTGACAACCCACACTCTATCGAAGCGCCCGTACGTTGATTCCCTCTGAGTATGTACGGTGTTCCGCCTCACAGAATTCCTTTGCCTCAAGGAGTTCCTTTGTCTCCAGGAATTCCTTTGAACGTTGACGATGAAGTGATTTGCTCTGACGATGCACGGTGTTCCATATTCGTGCCCTTCATCAGAAGACTGAGATATGTCGAGTTTTCGTGTTCGTGCACTTCATCGACTGTGTGCCATGATGTTGGTTACTGGGTCCGGGATCGCTCTTGCTCTTGCTCTTACGATGCACGTTAAAGTGATTTGCCTCAAAGAATTCCTTTGCCTCAAGGAGTTCCATTGCTCTAACGATGCACGATGAAGTGATTTGCCTCAAGAAATTCCTTTCTCTCAAGGAGTTCCATTACTCTGACGATGCATGATGAAGTGATTTGCCTCAAGAAATTCCTTTGCCTCAAGGAGTTCCATTTCTCTCAAGGAATTCCTTTGCAAGTTTCTTTGCCTCAAGGAATTCCTTTGCTCTCGTGGAATTCCTTTGCTAGGAATTCCTTTGCCTCACGGAATTCCTTTGCTCTGACGATGCACGATGAAGTGATTTTTCTCAAGGAATTCCTTTGCCTCAAGGAGTTCCTTTGCTCTGACGATGCACGATGAAGTGATTTGCTCTGACGATGCCCGTACGCTGCTCACAATCAACTTTTTCTTGGTAGTAGAATTTTATGTAGTAGTTCAGACTTTCACATGTAAATAGAAGTCAAACTTTTCGTTGTTTTGACAATGTAAATGTAATTAAAAAATGATTTTATTATAAAAGACAGAGTAGACCAGACGTTATAAAAGACAGAACTTCCTTGCCTAATTACATAATTACATTATTGTTTTACAATGTCATCGCTAGGTTGGTATTACATATTCGCTCGAAAGCAACTTCTTGGGCCATACCAACCTCATCATTGTAATCTTCTGGTGAGTGTCATCGTAATTTCCTTACGGTATTTCGAAGGGAGTACTCATCAAGCTCATCATATAATACGTCGTATACAAGAGGCAGTTGGGTGCCTGTTGTTGTGGGCATCGTGGAGAACAATTCAGCACTATGCTCTCATACTCCATCTTCGTCGGACATCTCTCCCTCATCATATCAACTTTTCTCCTGACGATAGGCTCTAAGGTTTTCTTTATTAATTCTGCATCCACCTTGCCCTTTTCATACGTGGTTTGCCTCAAAGAGTTGTAGTGTGTCCAGTCATAGGAGATAAAATTGAATGTGAGGAACGTATAGTGTCTGATGGATACATTAAAAAGTGGGATGAACAGCAACTCTATGTCGTCTCTAAAACCCATGATGAAGTCTTCTACATCTGTTTTGAAAGTTTCAAGGGCGCCGGATTTTGCTTCTGGTTCAATGGCACGTTCAACGATGTTCTGTTTTCCAAAAACAAAACACAATATCATGAGTAATTTTTTATGTCATTTTTCATCGGTGTACACATAAATATGGATTTTTCTGTTTGGATTCTTACCAATGTGTGGGGGATCAAGAATACAGACCACTTATGTTTCAATGTGTGGGGTGCCGACTTTTGCTTCTGGTTCAATGGCACGTCCTTTGAACTTGACGGGGCATACCTTCTTGCAATGCCCTGAATTTCTCTCAGCTTCCTTATTATTAGTTTCAGTATGCCAGCCTCCATGTCTTCATAGTTGAGTTTGTCTTGTAGGTCTATTGCCGACAGCTGGATTGTAACTTCATTTTCACCCTCTTTCGACAAAAATAAGTATACAATATCATTGCACATAAATTTAGTTTAGATCAAATTAATAGAGATTCTCATTGCATAATTGTGAAAAAAGTCTAAAAAAAAGAAAAAAAAAAGGGTTATTCGCCGTCCAACAGATACGGAGAATGATAATTCGCCGTCCAACTGACACGGAGAATGGTTATTCGCCGTCCAACTGACACGAAAAATGGTAATTCGTCGTCCAACTGACACGGAGAATGGTTGTTCTCCGTTATGAATTGGACGTAGATTGGTCGAGTTCAGAATACATACTTTGGACACTTCTTTTTGGGAATTACGATGTCGATGTATTGCTTCTTCAGCTCTTGTCATGACCCGCACCCACCGTGAGGGTACGAGTACGTAACAGCGCCCAGCCTACGCCGCAGTGTCGGCGGTAGAACGCTGTTCTAGGTCATGAACTATAACTACATAACATGAAATATACTCTCCAAAAGGAGGCCAACACAGAGGTACAACTCAATCACAATCTAAGGTAGAATGTAGCATGATGGAAATAGATAAGAAATCCTCAACTGAGGTACAGTAGAATGAAATAATAAAGTCTCATCATCTCTAAAAATACAAACTCTGAATCAAGAACAACAACTAAACATAAAAAGGAAAACAGTCTAAGCTATCTATACTAAGCAAGGTATCGTCCTCAGCAGCTGCCTGAACCTCCCCAGGGGTCCAGGTCGTAAGTGTCATCTAGGCAATCTCCAAAGTAAGGGGTGTAGGGTTCCTCATCATCCTCTGTAAAATTTTCAACAGGTCCAGCCAGGACGGGAGCGAGCACAAAACATCTCATGCAGTTCATATCATGTTAGGAAATATAAAGCATGCAATAGAGTAAGATACATGAAACGCTGAAAGAAGAATGTATATAAAAACAGCAGAGATTTGATAATAGTAAATATCTATATATGATAAGTAAGAACTGTAAGCAACATGTGATTTAGAGCACAATATGGTTATGTAAACGGGTTAGGTCATACAATAAAATGGGACTCCTTTGTACGTGGGTGTACAATGGACATATATAATTTCTTATACAATAGGATTGATCACATAACCATTTCTACTCTCCCTCCCCAATCAATACACAAGGATCCAATTCAGTTACGTTACCTTATAAAATGGCTTATACAATGGCTTGTACAATGCTTGTACAATGGCTCAATGTGATAAGAAGAGTACAATATGCACAATGAGTGTATAATGATAAGGATATTCAATAAATACAATATGTAAGTGAAACGCACATCACATATGTATTTAGTGAATACAAGGAGATAACATCTCAGAAGAAGATCCATATAGTACCAATCCGTGATAACGATCGTGTCAGCATCAAGTACAGTAATCTAGAGCAAGAATGTAAATCCAGACAAGTATGAAATGGTCAGAGAATGTACTCGCATCGTATCTGAATGTCTGAAGTAAATTTACTGTCCGAGATGAGATACCTGACTCCTAGTTAGAGCAACACAAGTCAAGATGTATACAGATGATAAATGTAATCTACGATGCATCTGCATGCTGTCTAGGTCAAACTAGACTAGAGTCAACACTTGGTCAACTCTGGTCAACTATACTAGTCAAGGCTAGGTCAAGTTCTAGCCCAAACAAGTCTAACAAGTCTCACTAGGCCTAACCAAGCCTAGTCTAGCAATCACACACCAATCACAAGGCTATAAAAGCCAACACAAGTCACATATCAAGGTACATCACATTCATGCATAATCAACATTATATATATATATATATTATATATATAATTATATATATATATATATAATATATATATATATATAATAGGAAGGAACTAACATGTAAAGCTATGTGTGTGTGTGAACATGGAGGTGTACATGAAAAGAAATTCAATACTAGGCCCTATATCACATATATGTATATATAACTATAGGAAAACTCTATTTACCACATTAGCACATTTAGCCATGTAAAGTTATATATATAGAGAGATAGAGAAGAGCATATAATGTGTTCATGTGTGTTAGTGAGAGTATACAAGAGTGTCCATAGGGGGGTGTGAGAGTGTGTGGGTTCAAGTGTCAATTTACATATCAGTCCAACCATTTATCAATAGTTGACAACACCAAAACCCCTACATCCACATGTGAATCTCATTTCAGTCAAAAGCATTCAATAGTAGAAATCAAAACCTATCTAAAACATGACTGAATCTCAGGTTAAGTTTCCAGGAATAGGGAATCAAAGGCAGTGTGTGTTAGCAGAAAAAATAAAGTGTGTTGTGTTAAACCGGAATCCTGTGTGTGTGTGTTCAGTCATACTAACAGTGTGTGTCTGTGTTTAGGTGATAGGAGATATGTGCAATGGTGTAGTGTGTACATGTGTACCGAAAATTAAGTGACAGTTAATAAATAGGGTTTTCAGGAATTAAGAATTTACAGTTTGTGTGTGTAGAGAGTAATTGGAAAACAAGGCAGTGAAGGTGTTTAGTGAACCTGTGTACAAGGTCAAATGGAACCCAGTGAAGAAAAACCTGGAATCAGTTCAGTTTGCAAAACAGTGTACTTTGGTTTTCAGTCTTAAAGGAAAACTTGGAATCATTTCAAATTAAGATGACATCTCCATAAAGGGTGTTAGGAAATCTCAGGTTAATAAAATCAACCCCAGTTATTCAAACTCTTGAACTTAATCCACATACATTCTTCTAAGTTAACTCTTGAAAAGAAACAACCTAGATTCACATCCATCAATACAAAACATGAACCATAACTCAGTTAACATTTATTTACATGATTTAAAATCTCAGGTTAGCAGTGTGTCTACAAGTGTGTATATGTAAGGATGCGTGTGTGTATGCAGTACACATGAGAGTGCAATCTCAGGTTAGCAAGGTTCAAGACAGTTGACAGTCTACAATATTTAACAAACTCAGGTTCTACCCATTAAATCAGTGAATCAAAAACTCAGGAATTAGTGTTGTAAAATTCTCAGAAAAACAGGATGACATTTTGTGTGTATGAGTGATGTGTCATAATGACAGGAAATGGGGAGTGTCTGCATGCAGGTATGGGTCTGATACTTGGAGTTCAGCACTTGAACCCAGTATCCTGACTTGGGTATCCATCTACTGAACAATGATGGCCACATGATGCAAGACACAGAACATAGATGAATGCATATGATGGAACCAATTAGGAGATGTGGATTTGATGAAGGACAAGGTTGAACATGTATTGGGTCTGAGCAAATAGGTTTGCAGTAGACTAATATTGAATCAAGGGTCTGAATTTAGATAGGCACACAATCATCAAGTGGACTCATAGTTGCAAGGTTGATACCATGTCCAAAGGAACTGAACATCTATGATGTATCAACTGATACCAAATGAGAAGTAAGCATACATGATGGGCTAAGCATCTAAATCTCAGTATAGGATAGATACCAAGTTAGGGGAATGATACACAAGGATATTTTGGCTAAATAACCCATTCTCAGGCATTTATAACCAACTCAGGGTTTCGAATGTTCATAGGAACATAGCAGTCCCAACCAAATCAAAATTCCCAAACTGGCTCGAAAGCAAAAGACTAACTAAAAACCAATCACACATTAGCATATGTCATGTAGAAATCTATCTAACATGCTGGAAATTCAAATTAGACAGAAAACATTCAATATTAAACCTCTGCAACAACACACATAAACCTGTATCAAAGTATCAAACGTAGGGTGTTTCGATTAGGAAACATGCAATAAATTGAAGATTCAAAAAGTTAAATTGGTTGGTAAACATCAAACACATATGTGATAGTGTCATAGGTGTCCCCGTGTCCAAGAGTCTGGACACATTCGTGTCTAAACACAACACAGACACAAGCACTGTACACTAGACATTGTCGTGCACGCGTGCACGTGTGTCCAGTGCACGACACAGGTCACGTGGTGACACGTGGCCGTGCACACGTGTACGCCTAGGGTAGAGGTACGTGTCCACGTGCCTGAAACGTGTCCTCGTGGTGTCGTGTCATAGGTTGGAGGCCGTATCAGTGCGGATTTTCCGTGCGTGTACGACAGTGAGGAATCGGTGCGGGCTCGATTGCTCCCAAACCATTCCATAAGGTCCTACGAAATTTTGTGGGCCTTGTGTCAGTCACCCAAAGAGTGTCCACACCAATTTTGGTGTCAAGAGGTGGCGTATCCAGCGAGAAAAGGACACGGGCAGCAGGGCACTGCCCGTGCGTGCTGCGAGCGTGTTCGTGTCCTGTTTGGACACGGACACGGCTCGAAAATCAACTCAGTCCAATTGCAAATCAATGTATACATATAAATCATCAAATTTATTCAAACACTTTTCAAAATAACAATTAAAAATCCTTTGTGGCATTTTCACAAACACATGCACATACACCATGATACGTGTCTGATACGGACACCAAACGAACACAAATCGACATAAAACCAATACCTACGGCTAGGGGATACCTAGGGCTTCCTATACATGCAAAGAAAACTAAATTTGGTAGAGGGAATAGGGATTTACCTATATGTTGAAATTCTAATGAAAAGCTTCAAAAGTAGGGTTTCTCCTTGTTAGCCAAACTCTCCAAATTGCCCCAAGGCTGGGATTATCCTCCATGAACAGTAAGAGGGAGACAATTAGAATCTAATGCAAGTGGTTTGAGCCAAAAGGAGTTAAAATGGAAAAGTTATGGATTGGGGGATGGCTATACCTCTTTCTCCAAGCTTGAGAAGAAAAACCATAAAAGAGACAAGAACAAATGGAAAAGCATTAAATAGGGTGTGGAACCCTATGTTGGCTGCCAAGGGCTGATTAGGGTTAGGGTTAGTTCATGGTGTGGGCCTATGGGCTATTAAGCCTTAAGTCACAAGTCATTACTTGTGAAATCACAAGCTATTCCTTAAACAATTCAAATCCTATTTTTCCCAAAAATAAATTCTAATGGGTTAATTATCACTAATTTAAGTCAACCTAGGTTTCCATATCCTAATCACATAGTCATGACCTAGGTTAGCCACTAGGTTAGTCTCCAAAGTCAACATAAGTCAAAGTCCACTAAAACACTAAAATCAATTCTACTAAAAATCTCAAAAAATCACATTAATTATAATAAATCTAAATAATAAATAATAATTCCAAATAATTCTCAAAATTACAAAAATGACTAAAATACCCCTCAATCTAGAAATGATAAATGAAATACCCTAATCACATAGCTAGGCTCTAGGGTTACACTAGCAAGACACCAAATCATAAGTCATGATTTAAAATGTTTTTAAAATGATTAAAAATCAATAAAAATCATATAAAATTTTAAATACCATAATTAAATAAATTAAAATACAAAATTTCAAAATTACCCTCATCTGAAAACTGGGTGTTACAATCCTACCCACCTTATAAAAATTTCGTCCTCGAAATTAAGATGATCGCACCCCCTTCTAGGTCAAGCATAGTCAAGGGTAAATCACTAGTCAATTTTCTCAACATCCTAGTACTTGGTCATCAGCTGGTCAACTTCTTAGAATTTTGCCTATGCTAGCTACCTAAGTGTTGGCAACCAGAATTTAGCAAAAGAGAAACTCTATAATAGGCTAGCTCTTAACCTTCCAAATTCTATCAAGTCACCCATAACTAAATACCCACAAGCTAAGCCCACCAATCACAAATACCGCATATGCATAAGCTCAAGAACAACAACCCATCACATATATCCTAAGTATATCATTTATATATAGACCTCTTAGTCTTAGGTGAAACTACAACTATACTCAAGGACAGGCTCTAGTCACTGGGTGCCTCACTGGAAGGATAAAGAAACAATAAAAATCATCAATGTTGTATGGCATACTAACATCCTATATGTGTAAACTGGTAGGTATTATAGATAACAGGAGAATTATCTGCAATGGGTTACTATTCTAGCACCAATGCTAACTATCACCTCTAGGGTACAGACACTCTACAAGTCACCATATCATTATACTATGAAGGTACTACCTATGAATAAGCCCTACAAAACTAAAATATCCCTACTCCTAAGTCATTTATAACAATCAAAAGGGTATGATGTTTAGATCTTTCAAGATACAATCTGCTAATCATATGCGTCTGTCCAAAAATTATGTTGTCCAGAGTCTTCATCATGCTAGTGAGCAAGGCTACGATAATCACAGAGTCCTTGACTAAGGTATGTACCTCTAGGTTCATGGTATTTAAATTTTTGTATTGCCGCATGCGACGGCGAAAACCTTAAATTCCCATACCCGAGAAATATATCCGAAATCCGACTACATGTCCTCACTATGCCAACTAACACGACCATCGAAGATTCTAGATTCCATAACTAAGGTGACCTAGCCCATATGATTTTCTCAAAAAAAAAAAAAAACAAACATAACAAAAGAGCAACATAACAAAATTAATCAATCAAAGGAACAGATGGAACCGGATTTCAAGGTAGTTATAAAAGACAACTTCGGAAATGGAATCGAGAAGAACGGAACTTGCAGCAAGATCTCCAATGGTCAGTGCATCCTCGACTGTCCTGACGATAGCTCACCCTGCGGGTTTTCCCTGGTCTGCTGCTGATGCTGCATGAACCGCTGCTAAGAGAAATCGAAAATGACAGAAAAATGTCTCTGTACAGACAGAGGTACACCTCCAATGTAGCAGAAACGCCAACCTGAGTCGGCACAACAGGAGCTGCGGTCTCGAGGCCCTGATAAACAGGACGAGAGGTGGCCAGCCTCTCGATAGTATTCCCCGAACCGAAGCGATGAGATCGTGTCTTCATAACCATCTTGAAAACAGATCAAAACAAGAAGCAATTTCTGAGAATGAAGCGAAATTCAAAGGAGGCAGTTTATATTCAAGGAAAGTCAGTAAGCAACAATTTTAGACAAAAGGAATCTGATTAAGAGTTTTTCCTAATGTGATTGAGTACCTCCAAAATCCTAATCCTACTGCAGGCTGTAGTGATACTCTAGTTCGAATACCACTACATAAACTTGACCTGCATGGGCCACCACTAAAAACGTGTCACGACCCGCACCCACCGTGAGGGTACGAGTACGTAACAGCGCCCAGCCTACGCCGCAGTGTTGGCGGTAGAACACTGTTCTAGGTCATGAACTATAACTACATAACATAAAATATACTCTCCAAAAGGAGGCCAACACAGAGGTACAACTCAATCACAATCTAAGGTAGAATGTAGAACGATGAAAATAGATAAGAAATCCTCAACTGAGGTACAACAAATGAAATAATAAAGTCTCATCATCTCTAAAATATACAAACTCTGAATCAAGAACAACAACTAAACATAAAAATGAAAACATCTAAGCTATCTATACTAAGCAAGGTATCGTCCTCAGCAGCTGCCTGAACCTCCCCAGGGGTCCAGGTCGCGAGTGTCATCTAGGCAAGCTCCAAAGTAAGGGGTGCAGGGTTCCTCATCATCCTCTGTAAAATTTTCAACAGGTCCAGTCAGGACAGGAGCGAGCACAAAATATCTCACACAGTTCATATCATGTTAGGAATATAAACATGCAATAGAGTAAGGTACAGGAAACGCTGAAAGAAGAATGTATATGAAAACATCAGAGATTTGATAATGGAAAATATCTATATATGATAAGTAAGAACTGTAAGCAACATGTGATTTGAGCACAATATGTTATGTAAACGGGTTAGGTTATACAATAAAATAGGACTCCTTTGTACGTGTACAATAGACATATACAATTTCTTATACAATAGGATTGATCACATAACCATTTCTACTCTCCCTCCCCAATTAATACACAAGGATCCATTCAGTTACGTTACCTTATACAATGCTTGTACAATGGCTTGTACAATGGCTCAATGTGATAATGAGAGTACAATTGCACAATGAGTGTACAATGATAAGGGTATTCAATAAATACAATATGTAAGTGAAACGCACATCACAATATGTATTTAGTGAATACAAGGAGATAACATCTTAGAAGAAGATCCATATAGTACCAATCCGTGATAACGATCATGTCAGCATCAAGTACAGTAATCTAGAGCAAGAATGTAAATCCAGACAAGTATGAAACGGTCAGAGAATGTACTCGCCTCGTATCTGAATGTCTGAAGTAAATGTACTGTCCGAGATGAGATACCTGACTCCTAGTTAGAGCAACACAAGTCAAGATGTATACAGAGGATGATAAATGTAATCTACGATGCATCTGCATGCTGTCAAGGTCAAACTAGACTAGAGTCAACACTTGGTCAACTCTGGTCAACTATACTAGTCAAGGCTAGGTCATCTAGGTCAAGTTCTAGCCCAAACAAGTCTAACAAGTCTCACTAGGCCTAACCAAGCCTAGTCTAGCAATCACACACCAATCACAAGGCTATACAAGCCAACAAAAGTCACATATCAAGGTACATCACATTCATGCATAATCAACATTATATATATATATATGTATATATATATATATATATATATAAGAGGAAGGAACTAACATGTAAAGCTATGTGTGTGTGAACATAGAGGTGTACATGAAAAGAAAATTCAACATAGGCCCTATATCACATATATGTATATAACTATAGAAAAACTCTATTTACCACATTAACACATTTAGCCATGTAGTAATATATATATAGAGAGAGATAGAGAAGAGATAGAGAGAAAAAAAAATGTGTTCATGTGACTCTATTTACCACATTACCACATTAACACTCTATATAGTATATATATATATAGAGAAAAAAAATATAGAGAGAGAGGATAGAGAAGAGCATGTAATGTGTCATGTGTGTTAGTGAGAGTGTACAAGAGTGTCCATAGGGGGGTGGGAGAGTGTGGGTTCAAGTGTCAGTTTACATATCAGTCCAACCATTTATCAATACTTGACAACACCAAAACCCCTACATCCACATGTGAATCTCATTTCAGTCAAAAGCATTCAATAGTCGAAATCAAAACCTATCTAAAATATGACTGAATCTCAGGTTAAGTTCCCAGGAATAGGGAATCAAAGGCAGTATGTGGTAGCAGGAAAAATAAAGTGTGTTGTGTTAAACAGGAATCCTGTGTGTGTGTTCAGTCATACTAACAGTGTTGTGTCTGTGTTTAGGTGACAGGAGATATGTGCAATGGTGTAGTGTGTACATGTGTACATGTGTACAGGAAATTAAGTCACAGTTAATAAATAGGGTTTTCAGGAATTAGGAATTTACAGTTTGTGTGTGTAGAGAGTAATTGGAAAACAAGGCAGTGAAGGGTGTTTAGTGAACCTGTGTACAATGTCAAATGGAACCTAGTAAAGAAAACCTGGAATCAGTTCAGTTTGCAAAACAGTGTACTTTGGTTTTCAGTCTTAAAGGAAAACCTGGAAACATTTCAAATTAAGATGACATCTCCATAAAGGGTGTTAGGAAATCTCAGGTTAATAAAATCAACCCCAGTTATTCAAACTCTTGAACTTAATCCACATACATTCATCTAAGTTAACTCTTGAAAAGAAACAACCTAGATTTAACATCCACCAATACAAAACATGAACCAAAACTCAGTTAACATTTATTTACATGATTTAAAATCTCAGGTTAGCAGTGTGTCTACAAGTGTGTATATATGTAAGGATACGTGTGTGTATGCAGTACACATGAGAGTGCAATCTCAGGTTAGCAAGGTTCAAGACAGTTGACAGTTTACAATATTTAACAAACTCAGGTTCTATCCATTAAATCAGTGAATCAAAACTCAGGAATTAGTGTTGTGAAATTCTCAGGAAAACAGGATGACATTTTGTGTGAATGATGTGTCATAATGACAGAAAATGGGGAGTGTCTACATGCAGGTATGGGTCTGATACTTGGAGTTCAGCACTTGAACCCAGTATCCTGACTTGGGTATCCATCTACTGAACAATGATGGCCACATGATGCAAGACACAGAACATAGATGAATGCATATGATGGAACCAATTAGGAGATGTGGATTTGATGAAGGACAAGGTTGAACATGTATAGGGTCTGAGCAAATAGGTTTGCAGTAGACTAATATTGAATCAAGGGTCTGAATTTAGATAGGCACACAATCATCAAGCGGATCATAGTTGCAAGGTTGATACCATGTCCAAAGGGACTGAACATCTATGATGTATCAACTGATACCAAATGAGAAGTAAGCATACATGATGGGCTAAACATCTAAATCTCAGTATAGGATAGATACCAAGTTAGGGGAATGATACACAAGGATATCTTGGCTAAACAACCCATTCTCAGGCATTTATAACCAACTCAGGGTTTCGAATGTTCACAGGAACATAGCAGTCCCAACCAAATCAAAATTCCCAAACTGGCTCGAAAGCAAAAGACTAACTAAAAACCAATCACACATTAGCATATGTCATGTAGGAATCTATCTAACATGCTAGAAATTCAAATTAGACAGAAAACATTCAATATTAAACCTCTGCAACAACACACATTAACCTGTATCAAAAGTATCAAACGTAGAGTGTTTCGATTAGAAAACATACAATAAATTGAAGATTCAAAAGTTAAATTGGTTGGTAAACATCAAAACACATATGTGATAGTGTCATAGGTGTCCCCGTGTCCAAGAGAATGGAACATTCGTGTCTAAATACAACACAACACAGACACAAGCACTGTGCACTAGACAGTGTCGTGCACGCGTGCACGTGTGTCCAGTGCACGACACAGACCACGTGGTGACACGTGGCCGTGCACACGTATAGCCTAGGGTAGAGTTACGTGTCCACATGCCTGAAATGTGTCCTCATGGTGTCGTGTCATAGGTTGGAGGCCGTATCAGTGTGGATTTTCCGTGCATGTGCGATAGTGAGGAATCGGTGCGGGCTCGATTGCTCCTAAACTATTCCATAAGGTCCCAACAAATTTTGTGGGCCTTGTGTCAGTCACCCAAGGAGTGTCCACACCAATTTTGGTGTCAAGAGGTGGTGTGTCCAGCGAGAAAGAGGACACGGGCAGCAGGGCACTGCCCGTGCATGCTGCGAGCGTGTTCGTGTCCTGTTTGGACACGGACACGGCTCGAAAATCAACTCAGTCCAATTGCAAATCAATGTATACATATAAATCATCAAATTTGTTCAAACACTTTTCAAAAATAATTAAAAATCCTTTGTGGCATTTTCACAAACAAATGCACATACACCATGATACGTGTCCAATACGGACACCAAACGAACACAAATCGACACAAAACCAATACCTACAGCTGGGGGATACCTAGGGCTTTCTATCCATGCAAAGAAAACTAAATTTGGTGGAGGGAATAGGGATTTACCTATATATTGAAATTCCAATAAAAAGCTTCAAAAAGGGGGATTTCTCCTTGTTAGCCAAACTCTCTAAATTGCCCCAAAGCTGGGATTATCCTCCATGAACAGCAAGAGGGAGACAATTAGAATCTAATGCAAGTGGTTTGAGCCAAAAGGAGTTAAAATGGAAAAGTTATGGATTGGGGAAGATGGCTATACCTCTTTCTCCAAGCTTGAGAAGAAAAACAATAAAAGAGGCAAGAACAAATGGAAGAGGCATTAAATAGGGTGTGGAACCCTAGGTTGGCTGCCAAGGGCTGATTAGGGTTAGGGTTGGTTCATGGTGTGGGCCTATGGGCTATTAAGCCTTAAGTCATAAGTCATGACTTGTGAAATCACAAGCCATTCCTTAAACAATTCAAATCCTATTTTTCCCAAAATAAATTCTAATGGGTTAATTATCACTAATTTAAGTCAACCTAGGTTTCCATATCCTAATCACATAGTCATGACCTAGGTTAGCCACTAGGTTAGTCTCCAAAGTCAACATAAGTCAAAGTCCACTAAAACACCAAAATCAATTATACTAAAAATCTCAAAAAATCACATTAATTATAATAAAT